>APFE030970003.1:81349-128265 GCA_000404065.3 Pinus taeda
GGTATACTTCTTAAAACTCAAGAGCGAAGTATTTAACACATTTTTTGCCTTCAAAGCCTTTGTTGAAAAACAATCTGGACATCAAAATCTTAAGCTAAGAACTGATAATGGTGGAGAATATGTTAAAAACACATTCATCAACTTTTGCACCGAAAATGGAATTCAAATGCAACATACTGTTCCATACGCTCCACAACAAAATGGTGTAGCTGAAAGGAAAAATCGCACCTTAAAGGAAATGGCTAACTGTATGCTGCAATCTAAAGGACTCAGTCTTAGTTTTTGGGCTGAAGCAATTAATTGTGCAATTTATATAATAAATCGCACTCCTACTAAGGTTCTAAAGAATATCACTCCAGAAGAAGCTTGGAGTTCCATTAAACCAGATGTAAGTCACTTTCGTATTTTTGGAAGTGAAGCATGGGCCCATATTCCAGATGAAAAGCATAAAGCTTTAGAACCTAAGAGTGAGAAATGTACTTTTGTTGGATATTCTGAAGATGTAAAAGGTTATAGACTTATTCCATTTAAGTCCAAAAATGTTATCATTAGAAGAGATGTAAAATTTGATGAAAATAAATCGGCCTGCGAGCCTAGTCCGGCGGATGTGCCACCTCTTCCTATCTCTTCTACTTTTGAAAACATTTCTTCTTCAGATGATGAAAGTGAGGATGATAATCCTCCACCACCTTCTCAAGATCATCCTTCAGCTCCTTCAGCTCCTTCAGCTCCTTCACTTCCAAGATGGGTTCGCACTACTCGGGATGCAGCAGGTGATCTTGCCGGTGATCCTACAGATCACGACGTACACGTCTCAGTTTGAAAGAGCCTCTTCTTTACTGGCTCAAGCTCCAGTAAATCATGATCCTGACACTTTTGCAGAAGCTTCTGGCCATCCACATTGGGAAGCATCTATGAATGAAGAATATCATTCATTGTTGGCAAATGATACATGGGATCTTGTTCCTCTACCAAAGGGACGCAAACTTGTTAGATGTAAATGGGTTTACAGAACCAAGTATGGACCAGATGGGAAAGTTGATAAACATAAAGCTCGTCTTGTTGCTAAGGGATTTTCACAGGTTGAAGGCATTGACTACACTGAAACCTTCTCCCCTGTTCCCAAAATGAACTCTATCCGCCTTGTTCTTTCCCTTTCTGCCTCTTTAAAATGGGAAGTCCATCAGATGGATGTTAAATCCGCCTTCTTGCATGGGGATTTGCATGAAGAAATCTATATGGAACAACCTATTGGGTTTATACAAGTAGACTCCAGTCTTGTATGTCGGCTTAAGAAATCCCTTTATGGTATCAAGCAAGCTCCTTGAGCTTGGTATGCCAAAATGGATAGCTTTCTTTTAGAATCTGGCTTTTCTAGGTGTCATTCTGACAATACTGTCTACACCAAGAAAGTGGGCAAGTCTCTTATCATTCTTGTTCTGTATGTTGATGATCTTATCCTCACTGGTAGTGATCCCAACCTTATCATCCATGTGAAGTCCAGCCTTAAAAAGAAGTTTGAAATGACAGACTTAGGACACTTACATTATTTTCTCGGTCTTCAAGTCTTGCAATCCAAGGAAGGTATTTTCCTCTCCCAATCCAAGTATGCCTGTGATCTTCTACGCCATTTTCACATGGAAGATTGTAAGCCAGCTCCTTCTCCCTTTTAGTTTGGAGCAAACTTTCAGTCACTTGTTCTTCCCCTGAAGTTGATGCTACCTTATACCGTCAACTTGTAGGAAAACTTTTGTATCTAACCCATACTCGTCCTGACCTTTCATTTGTTGTGGGCCTTGTTGCTTGGTTTATGCAAACCCCACGTGAAATTCATTGGAAAGTAGCTAAATGAATACTTCGTTATGTTCGAGGTACAGTTCAATTTGGCATTCATTATAGTGCTGAAACATCTCCTCCATTGGTTGGTTTCACTGATTCCGATTGGGCTGGTGACCCTGATGATCGGAAGTCTACTGCTGGTTATGTGTTCACTCTTGGTTCAGGACCTATTACATGGGCTTGCAAGAAACAAGCTGCATTTCTCTTTCTTCAGCAGAAGCAGAGTATCGTGGTGCCGTAGAAGCTAGTAAGGAAGCCTTGTGGCTTCATCAGATCCTATCAGAGTTTGGATTTCAGCAGCAGCATTCGACTACACTTTGGTGTGATAATCAAAGTGCCATTCAGCTGTGCAAAGATCCAGTTCAGCATCAGCGTAGCAAACACATTGAACTACACATGCACTTCATCAGAAAGCTCATTCATGACCATGTTGTTGAAGTGCAATATTGTTCAACAGATGATCAGGTTGCAGACATCTTCACAAAGGCTCTCACAGAGGCGAAGTTCACTAAACTTCGATATATGCTTGGAGTTCAGGAAGTTGTCACTAAGGGGGGATAGGCTCTAGTGCCTCCTTCCTTCTCCTATTGTGTCATATTTGTAAATCCTTCAATCCTATCCCAAGTTGTTCTTAAGGGGGGATGTTAGGATATTCCGACACATAGGAAATAGTTAAGTTCAACTTGGTCTAGCATAGAGTTAGGTATAGAGTTAGGTAAAGTGTGTTTCTTTACCGTTGTACATTTTGTAACTTACAATCCGACGGTCACGATATGTAGTGATCCGACGGTTCATTCTCTCCTCGGTATTACCGACACTTGATCCGTGGCTTGACACCCGATTGGTCCATGAATTCTATTTAAAGCGCATGGAGGGTCATTTGTAGGTTAACCGTGCATGAGAGAAGCTTATGTAAATTTTCATTCTTTTATTAATAAATTGCCTGTAGTAGCCACGTTGGCGCAGGCCGTGGACTGTTTCCCTCTCTGAGGGTTTTAACCACGTCAAAATACTGGTGTATTGATCTATGATCTATTTGAGAGCGGTGTCCTTTTGGTGTTCTGTCTAAGGAACTTACCCTATAAATTCCTACAATGAGATAGTTTGAATTCATTTTACACCACTAATTAAACGAGTACCCTTAAATTTATGTCCCCAATATAGTGATTGGGGTTTCGCATGGTGCTTATGGGCACTAAATAGTTATGCAAAAACAATTCAGAAGCAAATTCCCCCTTTTCTAGAATACTAGAAAAGTATAGTGAACAAAAATTTCTACAAGTGGGCTTTTGATTCATAGTCAATTTGGAGATCAACCTATCAATTTGAAATCTCAATTGTTGCTCCTTTACATATGAAGTGTAAATAGGAGAAGCTGGTCAACATATGATTAGCTCAGAGGCTAATTCTCCAATGTTATTAACTTTTTCCTTTGATTCTTTAATTTACTTGTTCTGGTCCCTAACTTTTTCTTTATAATTTTGTTTCATTCCATCTCATGAGATAGTTTGAATTCAATTTACACCACTAATTGAAATAGTACCCTTAAATTTATGTCCCCAGTATAGTGATTGGGGTTTCGCATGGTGCTTATGGGCACTAAATAGTTATGCAAAACAATTCAGAAATAAAATTCCCACTTTTCTAGAATACTAGAAAAGTATAGTGAACAAAAATTTCTACGAGTGGGCTTTTGATTCATAATCAATTTGGAGATCAACCTCTCAATTTGACATCTCAATTGTTGCTCCTTTACATATGAAGTGTAAATAGGGGAAGGTGGCCGACATATTATTAGCTCAGAGGCTAATTCTCCAATATTATTAACTTTTTCCTTTAATTCTTTAATTTCCTTGTTCTGGTCCTTAGCTTTTTCTTTATAATTTTGTTTCATTTCTGCACAAAAATATTACAACTCCTTGTTGCTTTGACTTAGCTGCTAGATGGAATCTAACTTGATTACTACATACATAAAAAACTTTTTCATTCTCCAAATTAATTTTCTTTTCAACTGCGCAAAAATTTCCTACCTGCAACAGGGGATTGCCACTCGATCAAGGCCCCAATTAGGCCTTTATTCATTTGGGATGGTGACATCCACCAGTATGTGGGCCCATTTTCCACTGAATGAATTTATCCTTGAAATGAAACTTTCAAATGTTCTTTCCTAGACCTAAATTAAGTTTAAGCTACATTGCATAAAACATAAAGAACTAATATATCTCTATTCTAAGCCTAAACTATCATAACTGAGATATACAAATAGTGCATAGTATCTCGGTTAAGAGAACGAAGAATAACATAGGAACAAACATGATATAAATGTAAGTTATCAAGCTATAGAAGTAATTTGTACAACTTGATAACGATTAGAACAAATACACATACGTCTTAACTCAATAAATTAGCTAATAAGGAAAAACATAACTATGCATATGCATGTTCAGTATGTACGATTAACACAAATTTAACATGAGATAAAGATAAACTAACATAATAATACATCAATGATTCACTTACTAAACAACTACAAATATATCATGAACAAGTTTACTCATATCAATAATTTATTTTTCCATATTCAGACCAACCACGAAAAATGGTTTATCAATGGTTTTAAACAAACATAACTTCGCATTAATCAACAACAATACACATTATACAAAATTATATTAATCTGGAACAAAATTTGAGCAGAATAAAAGAGAAGTCTTTCATTACTCTTAACAATGATAATAAAATAAAAATCAATAATAATTGATATACCTCGAGATTTGTCGATAAGTTCTTTGAACTTAACAATAGTGCACAAGCTCTGATCACTCATTTATAATTCCAAAATACAAATGATTACAAAAAATAAATTGTAATAGTACAAGTCTCTTTGTGTCTTTAGTTCAACCTCTATTCCTCCAAAAAAATCCCTGATCATAGTCACTGTGAAATTCGAAGCCTTAACGATAGCACAAGCCTTTTTTCCTCTAGTCTAGCCCCCTCTTTCCACTCAAGAAGAGTTCTATTTACAAAATAAATTAAAACAACATAATAGAATATTTCCCCACCATTTTCTAAATTGAATATGTTGATATACAAATTGTTGACCAAGATAAGTCTAATGCAAAAATTGAAGGATCTCTTTGTTGTAATGTTAATTCTATCCTTCATGTCTCCTTCATTTCTTGCAAAAGAGACATTTTAATATAATCATTGATATTCTTATCACATAGTCACTATAATATCAATAAAAATTATAGTTAGAATAAAATTATATATATCCAACTCATGTACATTGATCAAATCAAATAAATAATAAATAAAATTAAACAATTTGTGAACCAGATAATAAAACAAAATAGCTATAAGTTTTTAATTTAAAATATTTCCATAATATTTACAAATCATTTTTGTGGCCATTTTTCTTTCAATTTCTCTGGGCATTTGTATTATTTATCTCACAAAAATAATTTACCTAAAATGTTCCCTACAGTTTCAACTTTCCAAGGAATCTTTTCTTGCTTAATTTTGCTTTTTGAACTCAAGTTATGGCTCTTGGGAGTTAGCAGTCAATAACCATTGGTATTTCTAGATTAATTATTGATAGTTGATGTGTGGGTTATTTGTTTATTGCACATACATTGTGGAAGAGTGTTTCAAAGAGTTTGTATTTGTTTTATTGCCCATCAATGTTTGTATATGAAATCATTGGAATTATTGAGTGTGGAGCCCATATTGAGATTTTGGATGTCAAATCAAAATAAAATAAATAAATAAAACCAATGAAATCTCTATAGAACTAAATAAACAAAATTCAATAATAAATAAGTAAATAAAATAAATCATTTTCTTACCCGCCACTGGATTTTGTCCCTCAGCTACCAGATTCTAACATGTTAAGTGATGTATGATATTACTGTTAATGTAAATAATTTTTGTTAGTCGGGTTCTGTCAACTAATAGATCTCAACCCTTGGATATTGGAAGAATTAGAAAGTGATGAGGGAAAAAAATCTCAATATCTGATAGTTTGATATCTCAACCATCAGATTCCATCAACTAACGTAAATAATTACCATTATTTGGGTTATGTCAACTAACGGATCTTGGTAAAAATAGAATAAAATTATATATTAACTAGCAGTACCAAATGTACTGAATTATAAATAATGGGGACGCATCATCTACTACATCATCAAAACATGCCAATTATATAAAAACTCCTGAGGGCCATAACTTTGTGTTTTGAACTCAAAATGAGAAAAAAAAAGTTATATCATCATAAATCTCTCGATGAGTATAAGATGATGGTGGCCTTAAAATTGAGAAAATATTAAAAGAAGAAAAATTGTATAACCAACTTTGTGCATTAAAAGTAAACTACACTCTAGTTTATAATCTGTCAAACTCAACAAAAGAGAAATCAAATATTACATCCTATTATATGTACATACAAAATCTACACCAATAAGATTAAAGAGGCTAAGAATACCTAATGGAATCAATTATAAAAACATAACGTAGTTGATTTGGATATGAATAAGCCTTAACTGAATTATTTCAATTTTGCGAAAATGTTCAACTCATTCATTCATACACTGAAGACCGAATCTAAATAAGATGGTTTAAACATCATGATAATCCAATCTTAAGAAAATTAAGACATGGAATCAACTTAAATAATTTTATATGAGCATGCATACCAATTATGAATAACCAAGGAACAAAGGCTCAAATGGTGAATTTCCATAATATATGTGGAAAAATGTGATGAAATGACAAATTTACATGACGCAAGAATTTCATCACTAACATCATAATCATTGGGCTAGATGCATGCATGAGAAGTCACTAATGATTGTGCTATAGCGACATTAGATCACCAATGCATCATTCTATGAATAAAATTCCAAAAGAATTGATGAAAAGAAGCATGCAAAACCACAGAAACAAGATCATCAAACCATAACTCTGAATCAAGCTAGAAAAATCAAATGCAAACAAAGGCAATATTTTCAAATTTTATATGGGGGGGATTTTATTTTTCCAAAAATCAAGGGAGTTGTTGAAGCCTCAACACTTCCATAGGTATATAGTCCTTGGGATTAAAGGACATTTATACATTTTTTCATGCATCTAGTTCAATATTGAGTCCCCTAACTTACTCCTTTAATTTGTCCAGTTCCTTCATTAAATTGAAAGGGATTGGTTGTGTCTCGGAAGTTACCTCGGTGGATGTTGTTTTCTTCCCAACCTCAGTTGATACCATGAATTCTTCTTCACCTTCCATCTCATCCAATTGCATCATCATTATAGATGGTCTAGCTTCAAATTTTGCTTTGTTATGGCTTGGAATATCTATAGTATTACACTTCATTTTGACTCTTTAGCCCAATCGTTCTTGTGGTTTACTAGGTTATCCTTATTGTTTCTATCGAAAAGTCTACATTGGCAAGTCCTCTTTAAAGATTGGAGCAACCAGTTTCTCAACAAACTCTCCCTAATTTTCCATTAGAAATTGCTACACAAATGTAACTCTTACCAACAAGTAGATTAGTTCATGGTGGACTAATTAATCTATTTTTCTATTCTGGTATTTATCCACCATGGCTTGTATGGATTTCAATAGAAAATAAGGAACAATTATTTTTTTGTTCCTATGTAAATAGGCTAAAAATAAAAAATGGTAGGTCGTATAAAGGGATGAACATTCATCACAAGTGATATATCTAATAATATGTTGTAAAAACCCTTCCCATGGAGCTGGTAAAGATAGATTTTTTACTCTTTGTCTAGTGTCCATTGTTTCCCCTTTAGAAAAAATATCCCATGTGCAGTTGCAAACTCTACTCCCTCTGTAAGCCATCTTTTTCCTTTGGGAACTAACCTAGTAGCCCAGGCAATTCTTTCCTCCATTATTTCAAATTTAATATTTGTGACTCAAGAAACATTGGTCCATAATCAAAGCTCAAAGCAAACAATTTGGTCATTGGTAGACTAATGTTCTCAAGTATTTGGAAGAATTGCAACCATCCTATTTAGCAGAAGATGACTACAACTTTAGGATGGCTCAAGACCTTTTTTATTATGATTGACTCTTGCCTAAATAAGCCTCCTCTCATCTTTATTTTTGTCAATTTGCACAATATGATGTATTATTGTAGTAAACTCTGTACCAATAGAAACTTGTTGCCTTCCTTCTCCAAAAGAAATAACTTATTTTTCTCCTCTTTCTCTTCCACCCATATGCTCATGTGGGTTTCATAGAATTCAAGTTACTTTCCTCTCATACTTCTAAAAAATTGTTGATTCTATTTAAGGGGCACCAATCCTTCCTCATATGAAACCAACAATTGTTTCCATCTCTCTTCTTTTTCCTTCACCCACTTCTTTGGGTTATCCACCTATATATTCTTATCTTCCATTATTCTCTATTCTTTCTGGGTTGTCTCATTAATCAAAATAGGTATAAAATATATTGTTCGGACAACAACATCTTGTGTTTCCTTTTTGTTGACCTAAGCTATCTCTATGACTTTAGGGTGTGGTTCATCCTTAGTAAGAGAGCCTGGTACCTGGTCGAGGCAGTCAAGCTTCTCAAAGGATCTTGTCACCTCAAGCTCATATGTTAGTGTTTTGACGGTGACATTAAGCCTTTTCTTTTCCATTTATAATACTTTATTTCTTCTTAAAAGAGGTGTGTACAATGGTAAAGAACATGGGCTACTTACTTTCTTAGGCTTCTTGAGTTTGGATGTTGCAACAACAATTTCCTCAGGAACAATGGCTTTTATCTTTTCTTCTCCTGAATAGACCTTAAAAAATAGCAGCAAGACCTTCCCCTAGAGCTTCTCTTGTTGATTCTTGTGTTGCAACGAGTTCTTTTGTTTTTAGCTCTTATGTAGGACAATTTAGTATTCCTCCATCTCACTTATTGGTTTTTGTGTCTCAATAGGGTGTTTTTCCCTAAACATCTCTAACGGTTTTTGTGTTTTAGTAGGTTTTTCTACCCCAAACATCTCTTATGGTTCTTGTGGAGTATCAGAGGTATATTTTGCTACTACAACTCCCTCATCTTCAGCTTTTGCTAGTTCTTATGTTGCAGCAGGGGTTTCTTGTTACGCTTGTTGAGTTGTAGTCACCTGGGTGTATCTGGCTCTTTTCTTCTTGGGCACATAAGGTGGCCCCTTTGTCCTCCTCCTTAGTCACTTGGTTGGTGGTTTACGACCAATGATATCGACATCGTTATCCTCATCCTTTTTTGGAGTTGAAGCATTTCCTCCTAGGGTTTCTTCCTTAACAAATACAGGTGGGTCCTAAGTGGGAAAAGTAATTGCAACAATGTATTCCTTTGTTTCAACTCAAGGAGTGGTGGCAGTTGTGGTTTCATGGGTCACAACACTACCATCCCTTGCTGGAGTTGCAGCTTTTACTTCTCTTGTTGATGGAGTTGCAACTTTTGAAATACTTGGTGGAGTTGTAACTTCCATGATTTTAGTAGGTTCCCTAATATCCTCATCCCATGTTATGCCTTCTCGGTTTAGGGCTCGTACTACTAGCAATTTTACTAAGCCATGGTTTGAAAGAGTGTCCCTAGGCCATCAAGATTTATGTACTTGTTCCATCATGGCTTGTATTGTTTTTAGGAGGAAATGTGGCATGTTGATGAGTCTCCCATGCCTTAGTTGGTCCACCAATCGCAGATATGGGAGGTACACAAATCCATTGCGACCCTCACAAGTGATGTATCTCTACACAAATGGGACTATGTCTTCCCATGGATGTGACAGTGACCTCGTATCGAATCTTCTCCCGTTCTTAACCAAGGATTCCTTAGGCTCAAATAATAGTTGCTCCATGATCTCTGGCTTTCACCTTCTCTAAAAAAACCATCTCTCTCTTTTTTGTGGTAACCCTATTACCTCAGCCAATATTTCCTTTATGACCTCTACAATTGTTCCTAACACTGTTGGCCAATTTTATACAAAATTGAGGGCAAACTCCACAGCCACTTCATCACTATGCCTCTACAACCTTTGGATATACTCAACCCAACCCTCTTGTAGAAATATTTCCCACACATGGTGATATGCTTGTAATAACAAAGCTTCTATAGATTCTTTGTGAATGAAGGAGCCTCCCACGATTTCCTTATTTTCTTAGAATTCGAATGACTATTACTACAATTGGAATGAACAGTTCAGTAGTAGGGGTTTCCAATTATGGAAGAATGGATGTCATGATGGGATATTATTTCATTAGTGGTGGCGATGGTAATGATGCAAGTGATTTGAATCAAGAAGTCAAGTAGAATTATGTCAATCAATGATTTTCATCATGAAAATTATTAAGGAAATCTACTTGTCCTTACTTACCATAAGTGGATATAGTTTGTACCTTCATTATGCTAGCGTCTTGAACCCACAAGCAAATCTAATTCACATTTTTTGTGAGAGTGCAACATGAGCATAGAGTTGTAGTAGTATGTCGAAGTTGCAGCAACATGTCAGTTTCACAGCAATGGTGTTGGTGTAGTTGTAGCAAGAGCGTTTGACTAAATCAACCATGGTGTCAGGGAAGGAAGCATCATTACCCATTATGATGATTGGAATTGCAGAAATGGAGTTGTTTTCTTGAAGTTATAGCAATGGAGTTCCATAGTTTAACAACGGCCTCCTATCACTAAGTTGTAGGAAGAGTGGAGAGCATAGTTGCAGCAATATAAGTTTAGCAACAGAGTTGCATCAATGGATTTTAGAGTTGCAACAATTGGACCATGTAATGGAGCTGTAGAAATTGAGTTGCAATAATGGAATTGTAGTGTCCTTTTTTGCATATCCTTACATTCATTTTATTAGCAGAAAATGAAAAGCACAGCATAGGTGTGTAAGTATGACTTATATGTGTGTGTGTGTGCTAGTCTAAACTGGTTTTCACATAACATGTGCTCAGGTATGCCCCTAAGGGTTTTCTTATATGAATCATCCTGTAGGAATTTCTCCTTTTTGGACAATTTCCAAATCACTGTTAGGCCATCCATTAGTAATTATCCTCAAAAAGGTCTCTTTTGATAAGCATAAGCAATATAGGTGAAGATTTTTTCCAATTTACATTAAAGGAGTCATTTCTTCATCAATAGTATGAATCTTGATCGCTCCATTATCATATATTGTATCAATCTCTTATAGTCCATGCCATATGAAGCATAACCTCCCTTTGAAGTTTTTAGACTTGGAGTTCTATAGTAGTGTCCAATGTCTAGCTTTAAATTTCTTCTTTTTAATGAACTTATCATGCCACCCGTCCTTCTAGTGTTGTATCCTTGTGGTATGATGCAAGACAACATAACATAGTTGATCTAATTCATTGATTTGTAGTAGTCTTTGTTTCTGAGCTTTGGATAATCTAGTCCAAGTTGTATTCTTATCCTTAGTGTCTTGATCTTTGTTTCAATAAGTAAAAACACTCTCTTTCCATGCCCTAGTTCATATAGTGTGCATCCCACAATAGTTCTCTACGTTTTTTTGTAGGCCCATAGTGTTTCAGGGAATCGATCAACTTAGTCCTTGAGGTGTAAGCTAATAGTCTTGGTGATGTTGATCTGAAGGATTTTGTTAGTCCCCTCTAGTTTTCCATTTGCCTATGGATGATACGGTTTTTTATCCCATGTAAGTTTCTATCAATTCTTCAACGAGCCCATAAGTAAATTGAGTTCCTCCATCAGTCACTATTTCTTGGGGTATTAAATCTAGTGAAAATTTATTTATAGAGAAACTCTATTACTTCTTGTTAAATTTATGCTAGGAGTGCTTTAGCTTCCATCCATTTTGTAATATAATTTGTGAGAGATTTGATGTAGGAGTTCTTATGAGAAGGGGGATTTATTGGTCCCACAAAATGAACATCCTAATTTGTCAAAGGGTTTCAACACCATCTGTTGGCAACCATCACATCTCTTCACATATTCCTTGGAATCCTTAAAAATAGAGGGCCAATAATACCCCTAATGGAGTACCTTATACCTCATTCTTTTTTCGACGAAGTTCCCCCACATGGACCATCATGGAAAGCTTTTAGTATTTCATAGACTTCATCTTCCCCTACACATCTGCTAATAATAAAGTCAATTCTTGTGCAGAAAAGACAACCATCGATCCATAAGAATATTCCACTCTATCTAATGATCCTTTATTATTGTTTTGAAGTCAAGTGCTACGAAATATTGCTTGCAACAAGTAGTTAGAAATATGTACAAACCATGGAGAGAGTATATACTGTGAAGAGATGTTTTCATGAAAGAATATTATATTGGAGGCTCACTTTCGTTAAATTTTCATCTAGAGAGAAAATCGACAACTGCATTATCCTTTCTAGGTTTATTTAAGATGGTAATATCAAATTCTTGCAATAAAATCAACCATTTAGTAACTCTGCCATTAATGATTGGTTTATTCATTAAGTAATTAATAGTAGTGTGATCAATATGCAATTTTACCGAATATAATGTCTAAACTTGTTTATGGCACATATAACAATAATAAATTATTTTTCAGTTATTGTGCAGTTCATTTCTGTCAATGAGAAGTTTTAGTTGATGAAGTATACTGCATATGGGTTGTTCTCTTCATGTTTCCCTAATACAAATCCAATGGTAGTATTTAACACATCCGTAGAGATGTGGAATGGGAGGGACCAATTGGGCCCTCTCAAAATGGGAGCTTGTGACATTTTATACTTTAGTTTCTCAAAGGCATGCTGGTAGCTTCTTATCCACAAAAACTCAACATTTTTGTCCAATAAGGAAAATAATGGACGAGCTATTAATGAGAAATCTTCAATAGAGCAACAATAGTAACCAGCATGACCTAGGAAACTTCATACTTCTCTTTATGATCATGGAATAGGTAGGTTAAGTATTAGTTTAATCTTTTCCAGATACACCTAGACGCCTTTAGCCGATATATGATGCCCTAATATAGTGTTTTTATTTAACATTATCTCGCACTTCTCATTACTTAGTGAAACATTATTTTCCTTACACTTTATTAAATTATTCTCTATATTATTAAGGGCTTCATCAAACTTATTGTCATAATTGGTAAAATCATCCATGTATATTTCCACACAATCATGGACAAGGTCAGAAAATATACCTAATGTTTCTCTTGAAAGGTGGCTAGAGAGTTGTATAATCCAAATGGCAAGAAATTATAAGCAAGTGTCACCCATGGACAGGTGAATTGGTTTTGTTCTAGTCCTTGGGATTTACTTGGTTTTGATTGTAACCACTGAATTCATTGAGGAAGGAGAAGTATCTCTTTCCTGTGAGTGCATCCAAGACTCTATTAATGAATGGCAAAGGGAAATTATCCTTGTTTGTTACTTTATTGGTTTCTCTATAATCCACATAGATCCTCCAATTACCATTCTTTTTTTAGACTATGACAAGAGGGGAGACCCATTGGTTATTAAAATTTGGGTAGATAAATCGGGTTGTGAGCAAATTTTGTAGCTTCTCTTTTACAATTTCCTTTAGTGTGGGATTCATCCTATGTTGAAGTTGTTGAACAAATGAAGATATTTACTTAATGTAAATGTGATGTGTACACAAGTCAGGATGGATTTCCTTCAAGCCTGAATAGGTCTAAGCAAAAGCATACATGTGCCTTCGCAATAGTTTAACCAACCACTCTTTTTTCTCATTTGTCAACCCTCGATTAATTTTCAAAACTTTACCAGGGTTGATTTCAATTGTTTTTTGAGTTGACCCTTGCTCTTCTTTAGCTGAGGACTCGTTTGAGAGGTGAAGCACTTGTTGATTCTATAGAAGCTTGAACATCAAGCTGCATTATATGGTTAAGAGCATGTGTATTAGAGAGTGAGGAGGAGGAGGAGGTGATAAAATAACTAATTTCCTCATACATAGTTTTCTCCCTAATGACAAGGTATTAGCAATGGTCAGGACTTGATGAGATACCTCTTCCTCGTCATAATCTTCTCCATCATCCCAGAAAGATGATTCAAGTTGTAAACTAGGCTTGGTGGGAGGATATAAAGTTAGTTATTTAGTGGAGGCGCCATGGGAGATTTTCATACTTCCAAATTTGCAGCTGATAAATACATCTGCAATGGCCATCCATGTTGCCCAAGGATTAGAGGGTATCCCCTCGAGAGGTTTTATGATGGAGAACCATGAATTCAGTAGGTATTCCCATGAGTCTATAGATATCGTAATGTCCTCCATAAGTTATTGTTGTTTAATTATTAGCCAATCAACTATTTTAAGTATAGCGGGGTCTTGTCTAAGGCCAGAGAGTCCTAAGGGTTCCATGGTTTCTCACATCATAAACTAAATGGCGACACCCAAGTCGATTAACCTGTCTCAAATAACAATATTATTGATTTGTATGTTAACAAATGAGCTAACAAAATTGGAATATTTTTCTATGAGGAATCCCCCCATCATAAGATTAGATAGTTTCCCATGAAATGGACTATTGGGGGATCTTCATCTAGTCCTCCTTAAACATAGTTATCTCATTACTTTTGGGTAAATTGGTACATTTTAAGCTCTTGGAAAAGTGATATCTTGACACACATTCTTGAGATTTCCCAAAAAATCAAATTTTAGTTGAGCCAAGTGTTTTTCTTAACTTATCCTTTCAGGGTAAGGTGGTTCTTGAAGTTCAAGGCTTGTACTGTCGGTTCTTAAAGGTTCAGGAGACAACTCCTACTTAGGTTCTATTGTGCTATACAACAACCTCCCTATTTCAAATTTTTAATCTTAGTCTAAATATGCTAAATAAGAAATAGGTCCCCTTTAGGATATAAAAAGAAATAAAACTTTTTGAGCAAAAATAGATTTTCCATACTTTTCCTATAAAAGTTGTTTTATGAGTGTTTGGAACCGCTCATCGCAAATCGCAATTGCTTAAGACCAATCAACATCCATTTGAAAAGTTGTGATGCGATCAAATTCATCACAAATTCCTCATCGCAAAGTTTTAAATTGAAATGATCCATTTATAAACATGCGCTGTGATATAACTATTGCATTTTGCATATTGTTAATCCTAAGGAATAAGTTATGGCATTTCGTTGAAGCCTTGCAATGCGATAAGGCTATCGCATATTGCCAATCCATAGGAAAACATTGAAACCACTCCGTTAAAACTTTGTGATGCGATACAACTATTGCGATCGCATATTGCATATCGCGCTCCCAATAGAAGCAAGTAATATATACTATGAAGACTCACGAAATAGTGTTAAATCAACTATAAATGAAAACATGATTTACGAAGGAAAACATGATTTGCCAAGTTTGAAAAGGAACCCACCAACTCTACGTGCCAGCTCATCACTCATCGCAATCGCAAAAATACAAAGAATTCTTTCAAACATAGTGCTTGTAACTCGCGATTTGCGATATGCGATGGCTCTACAAGTATTAAAATAATACAATCGCTAATCGCAAAATCGCAGAGTTATGGCACCTGTTCTAAAAGGACCGTTGGAAAACTTGCGATGCGATATATATTAATTCAGCATTAAAGTTTCACGTCATGAGGATATGGTAAAGCATTAAGAGGCTGTTATGGTTACAATCCTTTAAGGATTTCATCCTTTGTGACTATGTACAATATGAGATCTTTTGCATCTAATGCGTATACACTGATTTTAGTCTGTAATTAGTTGTATTGGTTGCTCTCAAATTTTTTCGCCTATCACGCTCCTCTTTCTCATTTTGCAGTGTAAATCTAGAATCACACAGTCAGTCAAGATGTCTAAGAAAGCTCGAAAGACAAAGGCTAACCTTATAGTGGAAGAAGGACAAGGAAAATTGGTGTTAATCTCAGATACTACTTGTCAAGGCTTTGGTAAGATCTCGTGGGAAGGCATATATGCTTTGCTTGAAAATGAAAATCTGAAGGAGATAGAAGAAGAAGCAACAATTGATGGAACTGATCAATTAGAAAATGTGCTCAATGATTTGGCCAGCTCTTTCCTCCATCGAATAGCGGCCCGTGCAAAGGTTTTACCATATAATGATGTGGTAAGATTGGTAATCGAGAGCATTAACATAATGGATAGAGCTTTCTTCACAGCTGATGGAAGGATGTTTGGATCCTTCAAACCTAAAGACGTTAAGAGAATGTATCACTTGCCAGATCCCCAGTGACACTACAACAAATCATTCCCGGAAGCTTTCACCAAGGAGAATCAGATTGAATCAAACCCTATCAAACAATGGAGACACTTTCCTAACAAGCACAAACATGAATCATCTGGTATGTATTCTATGGACTCCTTAGCATCTCCATATTTTTATGTTGTTGCTATGATGTGTAGACTCTTTGTAAGCCCTGATTCTGCTAGATTTTCTATTGAAATGGTTCCATTGATAGAAGCAGCGATAAACTCCTTTGTGATGGATTGGGCAACTATCCTTTTGGATAAAATAGCTAGTCAAATACTAGATTATAGAAAGAACAAATTTGTCAATACTCGAGTTGTGCCCCCATTCTATATGAGTGCTTACAGAGTTGACACAATTTGTTTCAATTTTGACTTTCCCATCTTAGGTTGGAAATGGACTGTTCAGGATCCAGCCCCCATTAATATTTACCGTAAATACTTATGGAAGTCCAAATACAAGAATCATTTATACAGGATTTGCCATGGTTTCATCCTACCCGTCCATCAAGCTATCTTTAATAAACCTGCTCCTCGGTTGTCTAACGAGGCTAGCATTGATTTAACCTCAATCAGCAGTTGGTTCAGGGAGGAGAGGTTCACCTATGTTATGGTTTTTGGCAGAATTATAGATCCCCATGTCCTTCCACTTTACATTCCAGATAAGCTATTAGTCAGGGAAGTAACCTACCAGATAGTAGAAAAAGGGATGTCTAGAAATCTTAAATACTCCAAGAAATAGTTGTGGCCTGCCTTTCCTCTTCGCTGTGGCACCTACTCATTGCATGATTTTAAACATGCCGAGAAAGAAGCAAACAAGACAAAGGATCTGAATCTAGATTTTATCCCTAAAAGACAATATAACCCAAATAAGGTTGTTTTCAATTTCACCACTCAGATAAAAGTTAATAAATTCCAGCATGAGGAAGATGAGTTTGATGACTTATTTGCTTCAGCAGAGTTTTTCTCAAAAGTAATTCATTTTGAAAAATTCAAATTGGGTGCTGAGAAAATGGACAACTTCATTCAATACAGGACATAGAGGTCACTGACAGTACCTCTGGGTTTATTAATTACTACACTAATCATTCAGCAAGCAGAACACATCGGAGAGCAAGTTATAGAAAATATTTCTGGAGAAGTTGAAACAAGTGATAAGGCCAGTGAACCACTAAGAACTGGTGTTCACATTGATCCCATATTGATTAAAGAATGGGAGAAATTTGATCAACAGATCAAAAGACAGAATGATCCTCAAAACATTATCACATCAGCGCCTCCCGGAACACAACGGCCCATTATTCCTAATATTGTGATTGAAGAGACACCTAGCAAAGACACATCTAAAAAAGAAATAGAAATAATCCTTGAAAATCCTTCAGGAGAGATTACATTGAACATTGAGGAAATTCCACCCTTGGATGTGTTTTACAGCCCAAAACACAGGGCTGTAGTCAAGAGGCAGAGGAAAATAGACCAAACATCATCCACAACTCCTCAATCTGAATTTATGAATGTCATATGGAAAGATTCAAAGGTCAATCCTTCTGAGGATTTGACCAAGTTATCTCAATTTGCATGGGCGCACACAATTGCTATAATTGATAAAGCAACTGAAGTTAATCAATTGATCAAAGAAAAAGATCAAAAGATTAATCAGCTTGAAGAACAGTCAGTAGTAGAGCATCAAAAGATTAATCGGCTTGAGGAACAGTTAACAGTAGAGAAACAGAAGAGTGAGCAGCTTGAAGAACAGTTAAACCTGGAAAATTATAAAATTGACCAGCAAGCCAAAGACAACAACAGTTGTCTCAAGAGCTCGAGTAGCTTAAATTGACACATCAGCAAGAGATTAAATATAAAGAAGATCAAATCACACAGTTACACTCTCTATGGAAAAATTCAAAGATTATCCCAAGGTTGAAGAGTTTAAGAAGGAAGCCTTAGAGGCAAATAAGGCTTTATCTCAACAATTGAATCTATTCTACCAGAAAATATCTTTCATTGATCCATTATGCATCACAACGACATCACTGATTAACCAAGTAGTCAATACCAGGTTAGAATTTGGAGATGCGGATGATAAATTCATAGATTATCTCTCCTGGCAAAGCACAGAAGATGGAAGAGCTGCTAAATTACCTAAAATTGAAGAGTCTCATAAAGAGATATTGTTTTCAGAATGGGAAAAACATTTGATAAAAGTAGAAATAGCTACCTCCAGAGCCAGGGCTATAATGAATAATGTCATTGAGCTAGTAAATGATAACTTATATGGTACCAATTTAATTTCTCATTGTTCCCCAGGAAATCTTCCAAAGGTGAAAGTTTTAGAGAAGCAATGGAAGCAAGATTTGGACACCAAGGAGGAGCATCTAAACAGAGTACAAAGTCTTAACTGAGATGTGCATTGGTCCTTTGTGGTCAAGCCACATAGCCAACAGATGACTATCAAGTGCCTCGTTGATGTCATTGATCGCATGATGCCCGAGCTCTCAAATGCCACACACATAGGACAGTTACACTCCAGGATGAGTCATCCTCCAGAAATCCAAACCATGCTCTCCATTTGTCGGTTGAAGATACAAGAGAAAACATAGATGTGATGATTCTCTTCAAATGTTATCATGATTCTATTTTTGAAATTCAAATCCCATATTTTGATGATGAAGGCAGTTCCAACAACTCTCAGCAATTTTTTTGGACGGTTTGTTTTTAATTTTACTATAAAGACCCTTTCATGTCATTTTAGAAAGGGTCCTCAATTTGTATAAAACTAGACTTTAGAATTTTGTACTTCTGCACTTCTTAATTTATTTTTTCTAAGTCGTGGATTGAGGTTCTGAAAGAACTTCATAAAGACTTGCATTTTTGTATCTTCTTGGATTTTTCTGAATAAGAAGATTGAACCAGATTGTTACTTGCATAACGAGACTCAAATGCATATGGTACTTCTATCATTGTTCTTTTTGTCTTGTTTTATGTAATTAGCATTCCATTGATTTGTTATTGTTGATATATTCTCATGTTTCAAACAACTCTGTATTGTTTCACTTTTGAATAATCTAGAATTGTTATATTGTATACATATGTCAACGATAAATATTAGTATGTTATGCGATATGTTTTCACATTACTTTGTTTAATTTCTTATTCAAAGTAATCATCATTTAAATGCATCTTTCTGTAGATAAGTGAATAATCTATATTATCATTTGTCTGCTAGGAATCATCGAGAATCGCATTATTATGAGATCACCCGGGTTATATAGATATATTTGTATGTTTTAGAGCTTATGGATTAAACCACCTATCATCTTTTTATACATTAAAAACACCCATTCATCAAACCATACTTTATTGGGAAACTGGTCCCATAATATCTAGTCGAAGCCACCATACCAAACGAAAAAGGAGCTGCACTAAGGTCCGGACCGGGTGGTTATCCCCCAATGTTGGTGCTATGATTTTAGAGGCATCAACAGGTTCTTCATTTCAAGCTTCCTCATTGATATCTTCAATATGCATGGGAGGATGTTATTTATTTAGTGTCTTCCCTATTTTAAGATGGATATCATGGCAGTACAGGGAAGATATGGAGTAATTTGGGTAGGTTTCAAGTCTAGCAGCTTGCACTTTTTGAGTTGTCCGACCATTATTTAAGATTATCTATGGATTGTGCAAGAAATTATGGTCATGGACAGGTAGATTCATATGCTAACATTGGAGAAGAAGGAAGAAACTAAATGGATGTCTACTGAGGGACTCCATATGTAGGATTTCTCTGCCCCTATTGCCAAAGTTGTTGAGGGAGAGGAGGAGCCATATTCTAGAGTTGGAAAGGTAAGCACCACTATTGAGAGGGGCACTGCATGGAAGGGTTAGTCCAATAAGAATTGAAACTTTAATATGGATCTTATATCATACATTGTGTCTTTTTTATCATGGTCATTTTTCTGCAACAAAACAAAGTTGTTTTGACTCTTCTTCTTCTCAATAGACAACTTTCAATATGGGTAGAGATAGACAACTACTCATACGATGCTCTTTGCTAAATATGGCACAAATTTCAATTTGATACAATGAGCACTCATTCAGTGGATTCTTTCTTCTACATTTTGGGGAGAAGATCGCTAATGCTGATTTTGCCTCCTCATTTTTCTTCATCTACAAAGTGTATAGCTTAGAGCCTAATGTCCTCAACATATTACTTTTGAAGTTTTCCATCATGTTTCCAATTTATGCTCTTGTGATTCCTACACCAATGGTTCTTATATCGATCTTGGCCAACATGTCTTTGGGTCCTCTACCAGTCTTGTAAGTTCCTCATGAGTATCGTTGACACAGTTCAAAAATGACATCATATTCTTGTTGTAATATATCTCCTCCATTTATCAAGTTGAGGATTTCTATTTAGTCATATATGATCCCATGCAACAATAAGACATAACATGTTTCTGGAGGAAACTTTTCTTACTTTTCTCTTTGCAAATTGTATCAAAATCTCTCAACATAGTCCTCAATGCTTCCATCTTAGTGTTGGGTCATTTGAAATACTTCTTCCCTTGGATGCTTATCCTTGGAGTACTCTTGATATTTTTCTAAAAACTTCTTTTTCATTTGTTCCCATGTCTCGATGTTATACTATCCCAAGCCCATAAACCAACGTAGTGTGGCGCCCTTAAGGGTGGTAGGAAAGATTTTTTACTTTTTTGCATTAGAGGCATAGTTGTAACTTCTCCAAATCACGTTGAACTCAAAGAGAAAATTTCCAAGATATTTCTTTCAAAGACCAAGAAAATTTTCCAAGATTGAATGTGGGATATTCTTAATCTTAGTATGATCCTCCAATTCCTTGATGGGGAATTTGAAAGAAGAGGACTACTCATTCTTAACTTCATGGGCCATTTATTCTAAAGAGTTTCTTTCCTCCTTCGTGAGTACCTTAGGAATTTCAAGAAAAATTAGCTCTATATGGAACTACTCATCAGAAAAATCTTCTGGAAACATAACTTTTGCAAGTGCTGAGGATGAATGTTGCATGAATTCATATTTAAATCTGATGGATTTAAGCTTTTGCTTGATGAAAGAACTTACTGTAGGACTCAAACAATGTGGTTGGTTTTTCCCTCCTTCGTTATGTCCTGCGCTGTTAGTTTGAGGGAGAGTGTTCATGAATCTACCAAGTTGATCTATACTCCTAGGCATCCAACAAGTCATTTTGTTGAAAACAAATTGCTGAGAAAGAAGTATAATTAGAAAAATAGTAAATTAGTCCTATCTTGAAAAATAAAGTCCTATTAAAGAATAAGTAAAATTACACAATCACTAAAGAAAACATCCACACAATAGAGACTGTACTATTGATAGTTCCCCAACAATGGCTCCAAAAATGATTGTAGCTTTTAATTACATTTCTAATTACTTAGAGAGACAACCAAAAGTAATTGTCAATTTGGGGTTTTGTTGTAGTAGCTACAACCACCCTCCAAAAGTTTGCCTTAGCTTCGTTTTGGAGCCTCCCTACCAACCATCCTTAGCAGCATGTCTTGCATTGTCAAGTACATAGGCTTTAGCTAAGTTTCAGTGGCTCAACAGCCTGTGCATGTCAACTGGTTTATCTCCCACCCGCACGTTGTCATTCTGGACTTAGGCAAATCTTTAGCTGAGATGTTCCCTCTGAAAATTGCACAATTCTAGAGGGGAACCAGCCTTCCCTCCAAAAATAGCGCAATCATGTTGGGCTGCCTATTGAGCTCCAGAATTGTGCAATCTAGCCAAGCAGCCCTCCCTTAGGAAATTGGGCAATCCAGGCCAACACTAGGCTTCATCTCAAAAATTGCACAATTCTAGGAGGCAGTGACCTGCTGACCCCAGAAATTGCACAATGCCTGAGGGACAGCCAACCCTGCTCAACCTAGAAACTGCGCAAATCCCTTTCCCAGACTTGTAGACTATTGCATGTGCCTTCAGGTCGATCGGTCCCCTCTGGGACTGATCTATCCTAATTTGCATGCATTCACTGCTTTTCTTGAAATAGAAAAAGGAAACATGCAAAAGGAATCCCTAGATTTTTGGGATCTATTTTAGCAGCTAGAGATTACATGCAAAGATCGTTTAGAAACCTCCCGCCAAGTGTCATTTTTTTCCTAGATTTGTGGCATGCGTGTCATAACCTCAATCTTATCAAAACTTATGTACAGAATGCTACAGAGCTCATTCCTCACATTGATCTTGCAACTCTGACATCCCATATCGCATCTAGGAGTCTTTGGCAAATTCAGATCAGTTGTTTCAGAGTAAGTCTGCTTTGCATGTCTTATGTTGCGTTTCTATCGCTTTTTGTATTTCGCTTTGTGAAAGTGTTCTTTGCTTGATTTCAATGAACACTTTATGTCATTTTGATGCATATTATCTTGTGGAAGCATTTTTTCAGTTTTTCTTTGCATCTCACTACTGTCGCATACATGACACTATTTCTGCACTGACAGTCACCGTTGCAGCGACTCGCTTCACACACATGCTCGCTTTCCCATTTTCTAAATCTTGCACTCATTGTTTGCATGCATGATCATTCACTCTTGCTTACACTCAGTCTCGCCATGCATCCAAACCTTTTCATGTTTTCAGTCGCCCGTCGGCAAGTCTGGGCTACCTTGACCCAGACCTTGCCTTGCCCAGACAATAATGCGCATTTCTGGAAATTAAGGCTCAACCTTCCCTCGAGAAACTGTGCAAACCTGGCTAGCACTGACCTCTAGGTTTTCGCTGTGTAACTCTGGGAGGCAATGCCCTCCTGACCCAGAAAACTGCGCAATGCAGTGCTTGGGCTTACACGTCATTGTTGACTGAAATTGCACATTGCACAATTTCAGTCCTCAGCAAGCCAGATTGGACTGTGCATTACACAATTCCAGTAGCCAGACAACCCAGACTATGCCTTGCGTAGTTTTGGCAATCAGTCTCCCAACTTCCTGGTGAAAATTGCGCAATCTTCACAACAGTCACATAGGTATGTTACATGATAACCCTCCAATTTGTTTTGGTTTTCGACTGAGAGATTGATTGCCGTGAGTGTTGCAATGTCTCCAGGTATCACAAGTATTCGTCTGCCTCTCAGCAGTACAAGTATGATGGA
Organism: Pinus taeda; assembly: GCA_000404065.3. Taxonomy (NCBI): domain Eukaryota; kingdom Viridiplantae; phylum Streptophyta; class Pinopsida; order Pinales; family Pinaceae; genus Pinus; species Pinus taeda. The sequence continues at coordinate 104,517 of APFE030970003.1, forward strand.
CTCTACAAGAGCAAAGTTGAAGGACGTCGTTGAGAGCGCAACTAGAGATACAGTTGAACAAGTATCTATGATCTTGTCTATCTATGGAGACACCAAGCCATTCATAGACAAGGATATCAAGATGAAATGGAAGAAACATCGCAATGAGTAGCACCACCAGCAACAATAGTGGGTAGCAGACTTGCGCGCGACAAATTCAAGAGGAAGGTTGTAGACAGCGCAGAGGCAGAGCAAAGCTGCAAGTTCAAAGCAGATCCACTCATGATGAAAGCAGTTTTAGAGACTAACTCTGGGGAAACAACTTGACAAGAGGATCGCGCAAAGGCAGAAAGAGAAACAGAGAAGGAGTTGTAGGAGCTGAAGCAACAACTCAGAGAAGAACAGGAGTTGCACAGACGAGAGAAGCAAGCGCAGCAGGAATAGGTACAGCAGGAGGTGCAACATGTGCAAACTGATGAAACTGTACCCATACAATATATAGACCCATCCCAGTAGCTAGCATAGAGCAGACAAGGTGAGCAGTGTTGTTGATCACATGCGTGGGTGTCATTGTGCGCATGCATGTGATCTCGTCCGTTGGCACACTCATTGAAGGCAAAGACAAAGAACCAAGTTTGACTGGAGATAGACATGTACTTCAATGAGTTGATGCACATAGCCACCATCACACACTTGAAGATCATCACAGATACTATGCATCAGTATGTTGTTGGTCTAACTGCACTCAAGACTATGATGCACACGTTATCAGATAAGTTGGACAGAGGTGCCAAATAAATGTACTTGGATGTAACGGAAGCAAGGGTTCGCTTTTAGGAAGATGTCACCATTGAGCATGCAGACACCATCATGGAATACCAAGCTTGGCCTTAGTTCGCCACCGATGAACATCGTGAGGATGTCGAAGAGTTGGTCTTCCCATAGTTGTTTGAGTCTTAGTGATAGCTTGCATGGCTTGCTCAAGCCGATTTTGTCTCACATGGGTACATGTGCAGATTGTAATGTAACATCTTATAAAAGTGAAATACCAAGTGTTGATGGTCAAATGTAACAATCATGTAGTAGTTGAAGAGTCATGAGGGTAGGCGAAGAGTCACAAAGGGGGATGTCAAGGGTCACCCCACCTTTTTCTATTTATAGAACCTCATAATTCATTATAAGGTCTTTTGGGAGCCAAGTTTCCTATAGGTGTATCTTAGAGAAAGTTTGGAGTGTATTGTAACAAGCCTTGGCTTATCCACAGTGCAGATCTAGTATATCTCTTTTGAGGAGCACGCGGCAGTGACTATAACATTTTGTTGTCGAGACTAGTAGTTGGACATGGTTGTGTGTATGATTGGAACTTTCAATTTCTTAATATAACAGAGCCAACACATTTCTTCATATGTTGTTATTGTATTTCAGTTGTCTTGGTTACACTAATGATATATGTATTTGTTTTTTTACGCATGTATGTATGGACTCTTTCTATATATGTATGTATGAATCTGGTTGAGATGTGTTGTTGGTTTAACCATCACTTTGGATCATTAGTTCGCTTACCTTTTACCTTGTGATGTATCTTTGCTCGTGTTTTCTCTTCCAAGTGGTGTGTTTCCACAGGTTTCTAAGGGGTGCACTTATCCCACTTTCCATGTGTTAGAACCCTTCATGCACCTTCATTGGCTTGTCACGCTGGTCACACCCTTGCTACCAACAAGGAAATCTTGCTTTCCTCTACGCGCAACCACGGTCAAGGCGATGTCGTATGACCCACTGCTAGGACTCCTACACCAAACGGCCTGAGGTCTAGTTGGGACTTCTTACCAAGGAGATCCCCCGACATGTTAGTAGGTTCAGCATCGTCAACATTCTGGCACTAGAAGGAGGGCCAGATGACAATCTGAGTCCTCACATCTATTTTGAATCTTTGCATATTTATGATGACTAACTACAGAGTTTCTCTTCCGGATTGTATGTCTTACAGAAATGAATTTGAAGTCTCACAAGAGCTCTGGGATAACTTGCCACATAAAACATATGATGGTGGAGGCTATGTAGCCTTGGTTAGGCATGCGGTTGACACTGTAGGCTCATGTGAAAGACAAGAAATCTTTGAATATTACATGACCTGTGCAATGTTCATCTACATGCTTCGAGGGCACCCAATGCATTGGTGTACCACGCTGCCTGAAAAATATATTCATTCTCTTTCTCATATGGTCGCAGAGATAGACTATGCTTTCAATCATTTTGACCGTAAATCACTCAACAAATAAATTACAGAATTACGGAAATAACCGAATGAATTTGTTGAACAATTTTACATGCACTTTCGTAATATTTCTTTCATAATGGGACATAGTGCCTGGAATCCCAACCCCACCTGAAAGGGGTTGTGGCCAGTTGAGTTATGGAGAGCTTTGTTATAATTGTGTTGGACATAGGGTAGGCTTTCATCCCATGCATTTGGATGCTTCGAGTTGTACATACGTAGAATGTGTACGATCATCTTGTTGACGACCTTTGTTTGGACATCAGCTTGGGGATGGAAAGTCATGGACTTAGTAATCTTGGTATCCAACATCGATCAAAGACTTGACCAAAATTTACTTAGGAACCTGCTATCTCGATCTGATATAATGGACTGTGGGATCACAAAGTGTACCCACACTCGTTCAAAGAAGAGCTTAGTAGTGGCTTCCGTTGTGATACTCTTCTTGCAGACTGCCATAATGGCCATCTTAGAGAATCTTTCAACTGCCATGAAAACGCATTTGTTGCCATGCTTAGTAGAAGGAAGGTCCGACATGTAATCCATGGAGATGGATTCCCAAGGTCAACTAGGAGTAGGTAGAGAAGTGTATAGGCCTTGCTTCTTGATGGTTGGTTTAGCAATGGTGTAGGAAGTGTAAGATCTGATGTACTTCCCAACATCCTATTGAAGGTTCAGCCAATAAAAATACTTCTGCAACACTACCACTATTTTCTCTACTCCTAAATGTTCAGAAACTTGACTATAGTGCGCCTCCCAAAACATCTTGGCATGCTCGCTTGAAGGAAAAAGAGGTGTCCCAAGTAGCATAACAGTGCATCATGGAAGTGAAAATTTGGAACTTGCTTGCCTTCTAGGAGCGTCTGGTATGTGTTCGAACTCTAGATCGCTCTTGTAAAGATGCGGCCACCTCGAAGTCTTCTGCCCACAAGACTTGAGCACAATGGTCAGCGCCATGATCGGTGGTCAGTTGTGGCAGTCCGCAACATTACTGGTGTTTCCCTTCTTGTACTTAACGTTCAAATGGAATTGTTGCAAGTATGTGGACCATTTCCGATGGCGATCGATCTGCAACTTCCCTTGTGTTTGTATGAAGTACATGGGTCGGTGGTCTATGTGCATGATCATTTCCTCCCCCTGAATGCAATTCTTCCATTATCTGCTAGCCTGCACAATGGAATACATCTCCTTATCATAAGTGGGCTACCTTTGGACTATGTCTAAAAATGTCTCACTATGATATCACTGGATGCCCCTACTGAGTAAGAACTGCATCAATAGCATAATTAGAGGCATTTGTCTCAATCTCAAATGGTTTTTGTAGGTCTAGTAATGTGAGCACTGGTGCAAATCACAAGTGATGCTTTAACTTAGCAAACGCTTTCTATTGGTTTTCAAACCAAACGAACTTTGCTTTCACTCCGCCCTTGGTGACTTGACTTAAAGGCCAAGTGATATGAGAGAACCCCAACACAAACCTGTGGTAGAAATTGGCAGGACTTAGAAAGCTATGGAGCTTTGTTAGAGTGGTTGGGGTTAGCCAACCCCGAATGACTTGTATCTTGGTTGGGTCCACATGCGAGGTCTCATCAATGATGTACCCCAGATATTTAACCTGGGTCATACCAAAAGTGTATTTCTCCAAATTGGCACACAACTTGTGTTGTCGCAAGATTTGGAGGACCTATCAAATATGGTGGAAGTGCTCTGCCCAACTCTCGCTACAGATCAGGATGTCATCCAAATACACCACCACAAATGAGTTGATGAAGGATCGCAAGATGTCGTCTAATGGCCTCATGAAGGTTGTGGGGGCATTCGTCAACCTGGAAGGCATGAACAACCATTCGAAAAGGCCCTCCTTGGATTTGCAGGCAGTCTTCCACACATCAGAGGGTTCGACTGGTTTAGAAGGTCATCAATTTGTGGGATTGGATACATGTTCTAGACAGTGATCTTGTTCAGCGCCCGATAGTGAATACAATGTCTCCATGTCCCTTCCTTCTTCTGTGCCAATACGATCAGGCTCCCACAGGGTGATGAACATGGTCTGATGTGCCCTTTCTGCAACAACTCCTAAATCTACCTCTTGATTTCATCGTTCTCCATAACAGAGCATCGATAGATCAGTCCATTGGGTAGCGGCATGCCCGTGATCAGATCAATGGAGTGCTTGACCTGACAGTGTAGAGGTACCCCTATGGGGGAGGTGAAAATGTCCCTGTACACCTCCACAACCTTTTCCATTTGTTGTTGTCGTGTGGGGGATCCCTGTCTCGAGGTCATGGCCACAATCTTCTTCTTACTCCAAGGGAGAATCGTAAGGAAAAAAAAAATCCCAGACTGGAAAATGATCTCACTACATTTCTTTCGAAGTGATCAAACATAGGGTGGTAGGCAGCGCTACCTCTGGTATCCTATAAAATTTATTACCTAAAGTAATAATAACGATGTGAGGCCTAGACTCATACATACCATGTTGCTTCCATAAGTATGGTTGTCCTAATAATACATCACAAACTTTTTGGGAAGAGAAACATCACATAGTACCTAATGTGTGAAGGGCTTGATGTTGTAAGGAAGGTGACACTGTTGGCTGACGTAGAGATCTCATCCTTGGTGAAGCCACCCGATGGTGTATGGTTGTGGGTGTGTTTTGGTCAATAGGCCCAGTCGTTTCACAACCTCTACTGAAATGAGGTTCTTTTGGATCTCGTTATCGACAATGAATTACGACGGAAACACCTTCACCCACATATGTGAGTGGAAGAGGTGATCCCCCTCCTCTAGATCTTCAGGCTCATTCTTTTGGATCTTGGTGGTGGTAACGTTGACACTAAGATCCACATCAATAATCCTCTTCCCTTTTTCATTCCCTTTGTCATTCCCCTTATTAGGTTTTGACCCAGAGTCAGAACATGCATCTGATTTAGAAGCCTTCATCTCAGCCACCAATGACTGCTTGGTCCAACACTCACTTGTGTTGTGAGTGGGGCTTTTATGGAACTCACACCATTTCCCTGTGTCCTTCTTTGTCTTCATGGTGTTGTTATTTGCTTGTGGATTTGGTGGGTTGTCCTGGGTCGCCCCGCCTTGGCTTTTTCCTTTGTTTTGTGGTTTAGGGCGGCCTTTCCCTTTCTTTGGATTTGCAGATTCAAAGTCTCCCTTCTTCTCTTTAAATTTCTGCTCGATCTTGACAACGTATCGATAGGTCGCATCAAGCGAGGAGATGTTCAAGAACTCCATCTCGTCCTAGTTGAACTTGTGTAGACAGTCACAGTACTTGAGTACCAAATGTTGCTCAAAATCCTTTATGCCCAACTTCGTACGAAGGGTACGAAAAATATTTGTGAACTCTGGCACATCTTGGTCCCTTCCCTGTTGCAGTGTGGTCCACTTTATGTATGTATCTTCATAGCTCCCAACAGGGTAATATTGCTCCTTGATGGCATCCCAAAAAGAATTCCAAGTGGGCGCGTCTGAAAAAAGTGAGAGTGCACTCTCATTGTTAAGATATTCTAACACATAGGAAATAGTCAAGTATAACTTGGTCTAGTGTAGAGTTAGGTAAAGTGTGTTTATTTACTATGTACTTTTGTAACTTACAATCCGACGGTCATGATATGTTCTAGACATGAAGGGATCTGATGGTTCATTCAATCCTTGGTATTACTGACACTTGATCCGTGGCTTAATACCCGATTGGTCCATGGTCTATATTTAAAGAGCATGGAGGCTCATTTGTAGGGTGACCATTCATGAGAGAATCTTATGTAAATTTTCTTTATTTTATTAATAAATCTCCTGAAGTGGTCGCGTTGGCTTAGGTCATGGACTTTTTCCCTCTTTGAGGGTTTTAACCACGTCAAGAATATTGGTGTATTGATCTATGATCTGTTTGTGAGTGGTGTAATTTGTTGTTCTATCTCAGGAACTTAACCTATAAATTCCTACATGGTATCAGAGCTATTTGAGCGCCGCATCCGTTGGTGATCCAAATCCGAAGTTGGTACAACTTCATCCAACCATCATGTCCTAGATCTACTATTTCTGACCACTTTCGGGCTGAGAGGACTGCTCTATTGTGTTAAGAGCATCTATTTTAGTGAGGAACCCTTTTCGTTTCATGCGAAAAGGTTTCTGGTAGCCCTAGCTACGTCATCTTTAAGATCTGGAGGTATACAGTCTTTATTTGCAATTTTAATTATTCATCTCTCCATTTATTTCGGTTTATTTAGGTCTCTTTTTTTATTACCGGATCTATACCTTTCATTTCTGCATATGCTCTTTGCTCCAATGGTGGTCCTACATTATGGATTTACTTCAAAGTAAAGGACTTTACAGAATAGCCTCAGGCCAAGAAACTAGACCTAAAGATGAAGATAAGGCAGCCAAATGGGAAAATATGCAAGATCAAGCATGTGGGTTGATAGGGATGTCTATTTCTCTAGACCTCGGATTCTATATTGCAGAACTTGATACCCCTAATGAAGCAATGAAACAACTCACTAAATTTTTTGGAATTAGAAATGAAAATAGAGCCCATCAACTCCAAAATGAGTTGCTTACATTGGACCCCAATAATTTTTCTTCCATTCAAGATTTATTGTCCAACTTCAAGACCCTTAGACTTCTCTTGGAAGGTGTTAAGGTTAAGAAAGAAGATGGTAGCCTTATTTATTCCATTCTTACTAAGTTGGGACCAACCTACTCTATGTTTGTTTCCACCTTCCATTCTGCTAGATAAGCCTTTATTTCTCAAGGACAAGACTACAATTCCCCCTCCTTTGATGCCTTTTGTGATTCTTTAATAAGATAACAAGAAAAAATCTTACATCTTGGTATTCTTAATCTTGGAAACTCTTCCAAGAAAGCCTTAGCCGCCCAGCAACAACCAATTTCAAAGAATCCTAAGAAGTAGTATCCTAAAAAGAATGGTCCTAACCCAAACAAGGGTCCTAAGCAATTTCACCTCAAAATGAAACATCATTTCAACAAAATGATAAGGCAAATAAAAACAAAGGGAAGAAGACTGATAGACATTAACACTTTTGTAATTGAGATGGCCACTTAGAATCCAAATGCTTTAAGAAGATGGAAGCCTTGGAAGCAGCAATGAAGAAGCATAACATCCATTTGGAGCACTCTTCAACTTCAACTTCATTTTCAGGAATAGCACTTTCTGCATGTGGTTGTCAAGCATCTCGGTCTGGTTATGCACTAAATGTATCTTTTTCTTCTCATTCTCATGAGTGGCTCATTGATTCTGGAGCTTCTTATCACATGGCCAAAAACAAGGCCATGTTTTCTTCTTTAAATGATTGTAACACCAAAAATATATATGTTCGTGATGATAGATCTCTTAGTGTTGTAGGAACTGGAACTATTCATCTAGACAATGCTCAATTTAATGATGTATTATGTGTTCCAACCTTATCCTACAACCTTCTATCTATATATCAGATAACTCATTCAGGTGAAGGTAAAACCATTGGATTTTCACCTCACGATGTTGTAATTAACAACCTAAGAGATCCTAAACAGATTTTATCTATCGGCACTGCTGATGATTCTACAAGGTTGTATAAGTTTAACAAATTTGGGCCATCAAATCTTCCCTCAGTATTTGTTGCTCATAATGATGAAGTGAGCAAACTTTGGCATGAGCAATTTGGTCACTTAAGCTAACGCTCCCTTCAAAATCTATGTAAAGAAAATATGGTAACAAGTCTTCCTATGGTATCCTACAAAGATGGTGTTTCTTCCGGATGTGTACTTGGAAAACGTCATAGGGATAGTTTTGAAAAACGTGCCTCTTGGCACGCCTCAACCCCTTTACAGCTTGTGCATAGCGATTTATGTGGTCCACTTCCAGTTGTTTCATTCTCTGGCTACAAGTATTTCTTAACTTTCATTGATGATTTCTCTAGATGCACATGGGTATACTTCTTAAAACTCAAGAGTGAAGTATTTAACACGTTCTTGGCCTTTAAGGCCTTTGTTGAAAAACAATCTGGGCATCAAATTCTTAAGTTAAGTTCTGATAATGGCGGAGAATATGTTAACAACAAATTCATCAACTTTTGCATTGAGCATGGAATTCAAATGCAACATATTGTTCCACATACTCCACAACAAAATGGTGTAGCTGAAAGGAAGAATCACACCTTAAAGGAAATGGCTAATTGTATGCTTCAATCTAAAGGACTTAGTCTTAATTTTTAGGCAGAAGCAATTAATTGTGCAAATTAAATAGTAAATTGCACTCCCACTAAAGTTTTAAAGAATATCACTATAGAAGAAGCATGGAGCTCAATTAAACCAGATGTAAGTCACTTTCGTGTTTTTGGAAGTGAAGCATGGGCCCATATTCCAGATGAGAAACATAAAGCTTTAGAACCTAAGAGTGAAAAATGTATTTTTGTTGGATATTATGAAGATGTTAAAGGATATAGACTTATTCCGCTTAAGTCCAAAAATGTTATCATTAGAAGAGATGCAAAGTTTTCTGAAAATATATCGGCCTACGAGCTTAGTTCGGCGGATGTGCCACCTCTCTCCATCCCTTCTACTTCTAAAAATATTTTTTCTTCAGATGATGACAGTAAGGATGACAATCCTCCCCCACCTTCTCAAGATCCTCCTTCAACTCCTAAATTTCCAAAATGGGTCCGTTCTACTTGGGATGCAGCAGGTGCTCTTGTAGGTGATCCTACAGATCAGTGACATACACATTCTTAGTTCGATAGAGCCTCTTCTTTACTGGCTCAAGCTTCAGCAAATTATGATCCTGACACCTTTGTAGAAGCTTTAGACCATCCAGATTGGGACACAGCTATGAATGAAGAATATTGTTCATTATTGGAAAATGATACATGGGATCTTGTTCCTCTTCCAAAGGGACGAAAACTTGTTAGATGCAAATGGGCTTACAGAACCAAGTATGGACCAGATGGAAAAATTGATAAACATAAAGCTCGTCTTGTTGCTAATGGTTTTTCACAAGTTTAAGGCATTCACTATACTAAAACCTTCTCCCCTGTTGCCAAAATGAACTCTATCTTCCTTGTTCTTTCCCTTATTGCCTCTTTCAAATGGGAAGTCCATCAAATGGATGTTAAATCTGCCTTCTTGCATGGCGACTTGCAGGAAGAAATCTATATGGAACAACCTCTTGTCTTTATACAAACAGACTCTAGCCTTGTATGTCAGCTTAAGAAAATCCTTTATGGTCTCAAGCAAGCCCCTCGGGCTTGGTATGCCAAAAATGGATAGCTTTCTTTTAGATACTAGCTTTTCTAGGTGTCATTCTGACAATACTGTCTACACCAAGAAAGTGGGTAAGTCTCTTATCATTCTTGTTCTTTGTGTTGATGATCTTATCCTTACTAGTAGTGATCCCAACCTTATAAATCGTGTGAAGTATAGCCTTAAAAAGAAGTTTGAAATGACAAAATTAGGACACTTGCATTATTTTCTTGGTCTTCAAGTCTTACAATCCAAGGAAGGTATTTCCCTTTCCCAGTCCAAGTATGATTGTGATCTTCTACACCATTTTCACATGCAAGACAGTAAGCCTACCCCTTCTCCCTTTTAGTCTGGATCCAAACTTTCAGTCACTTGTACTTCCCTTGAAGTTGATGCTACCTTATACCGTCAGCTTATAGGAAAACTTTTGTATCTGACCCATACTCATCCTGACCTTTCCTTTGTTGTTGGCCTTATTGCCCAGTTAATGAAAAACCCACATGAAAGTCATTGGAAAGTAGCTAAAAGAATACTTCATTATGTTTGTGGTACAATTCAGTTTGGGATTCATTACAGTGCATAAGCATCTCCTCTATTGGTTGGTTTCACTGATTCTGATTGGTCTGGTGACCCTGATCATCGGAAGTCTACTGCAGGTTATGTCTTCACTCTTGGTTTTGGACCTATTACATGGGCTTGCAAGAAACAAAGTGCCATTTCTCTTTCTTCAGTAGAAGCAGAGTATCGTGGCATCGTAGAAGCTATTAAGGAAGCCTTGTGGCTTTGTCAAATCCTATCAGAGTTTGGCTTTCAGTAGCAGCATCTGACTAGACTTTGGTGTGATAATCAAATTTCCATTCAACTATGCAAAGATCCAATCCAACATCAGTGCATAAAACACATTGAACTACACATGTACTTCATCAGAAAGCTCATTCATGATGATGTTCTTGAAGTGTAATATTGTTCAACCAATGATCAAGTTGCAGACATATTTACAAAGGCTCTCACAGAGGCGAATTTTACTAAACTTCGATTTATGGTTGGAGTTCAGGAAGTTGTCACTAAGGTGGGATAGGCTCTAATGCCTCCTTCCTTCTCCTATTGTGTCATATTTTTACATCCTTCAATCCTAACCCAAGTTGTTCTTAAAGGGGGATGTTAAGATATTCTGACACATAGGAAATAGTTAAGTATAACTTGATCTAGTGTAGAGTTAGGTAAAGTGTGTTTCTTTACTATGTACTTTTGTAACTTACAATCTGATGGTCCACAATATGTTCTAGACATGAAGTGATCCGACAGTTCATTCTCTCCTTAGTATTTACCGACACTGATCCGTGGCTTAACACCCGATGGTCCATGATCTCTATTTAAAGAGCATGGAGGGTCATTTGTAGGGTGACCATTCATGAGAGAATATTATGTAAATTTTCTTTCTTTTATTAATAAATTGCCTGAAGTGGCTCCGTTGGCTCAAGCCATGGACTGTTTCCCTCTTTAAGGGTTTTAACCACATCAATAATACTGGAGTATTGATCCGTGATCTATTTATGAGCGGTGTCCTTTGATGTTTTATTTGAGGAACTTACCCTATAAATTCCTACACTTGTCCCTCTTCTCACAGTAGGTTTTCCACTAGTCCTTAATGTGCAGTGTGGAGGGCGACTTTGAGGAGTGCAAATGTAATCTTTTCCTGGTTGGAAAAATCATGAACCAAAAAATATCCTTCTAGCATATTTAAGCATTTATCTATTCCATCCACATCTATCTAACCTTCAAATATAGGGATGTTAAATTTAACTTGTACCTTAAAGGGCATGGCTCTTCCAAAGTGACTTCTTGAAGGAGATACGTCACTTATGGGTAGTCGTTGAAGGATCTAGGCAAAGTTGTCCATCATCTCATTCCTCTGTCGATTGAGGGCTTCTTCGAGCAACATTTTGAAAGGATCTCCTATGCCCCTCATCTTTTTTTTCTTCCACCATGGGAGGCCATCGAGGTTTGCGAGGCTGGTCTTGCAAACGTTCAACCAGTTTGAGCCCTAACTCCTTATACCTTGGCCTCATTGGGGACATGCAAAGAAAAATAGTGAAAGAGTAGAACGCTCTGATACCACTAATCCAAACTTAAACAAGAATTCACATAATATAGATATAACCATAAATACATAGTTGCAACAGAAATAACACTTCATTTCATTAATATCAAAGAATTGAAATATGCTTACATACAAAATGGAAATAAACTAGCTTGGGCAATGGTAGCTTATCTCTGAGAAGAGATGTGGTAGCTACATGCCTCTGAACTGTGTTACAATGATGGTCAAAGGCCTATTTATTATTGAGAAATAATGGCAAACCCTAAACATCCAAAAACCTAACCATAAGAGATGAAGTGCCAAAATTGTGGGCCCCGTTTGGGTAAATTGGTACATCAACTTCTCAGGGCCATAACTTTGGCATACAATCTTTGTTTGGCTATCATAATACCTCGTTTAGAAGATTTCGAAGAGGAGGTAAGAAAAAAAAATGCATAAATTAGTTTGGGACTTTTCGAGTCTCTCTGTTTTCCCTAAAAACACCTTTTAGTCCCTCAAAATGACTCCCAAAGTTTAGGACCCGAAAAACTGCCAAAAATAGTAAGTTGTGCTACATTTAAGGAAACTAAAAAGCAACAATGGTGGGGGTCCAAGTGGAATAGTCAAGTGGCCACCAATATCCACCTGGATCAAAGAACATAGAAATAGAGGCAAATTTCATAGAAAGGGAATATCTCCCAAGAAGAAAAAATTATATTCCAAGGAGGACCCATCAAAAGAAAGTGATGAAGATAGATCTAATGTGATCAATAATTATTCCTACTCATGCCTTAGGAAATCGGAAAGTGAAATCAGATGCAATGCAATCTATCTCAAGAAAACTAGCAGAGGAAAAGGTAATCTTCCACTATGTTTCAATTGTGGTAATGAAAGTAACTTTACCTCTAGATGTCCTTATGAAAGATATGAAGGAAATGATCATGAAGATGATTTTCTAGTCATGAATGCTCAAAATATTGATCAACAAAATAAATATAACCAGGAAGAGAAGACAAACACAAAGGAGGAAGGTAAGAAATATTTTCAAGGTGAGCTCATTGTTCCTTGGAAGAGATAAAGAGACTCACAATAACAAACAAAAATTAGAAGGAGCTATTTCAAGAGTATGAAGATAAAGGTCATCATGAAATAGAGAAAATGGTTGTCATCCTTAAAACTAAATTAGAACAAGCAAGGAGAATAGAATAAGTGGTGACAAGCCAACTGGAAGAAAAGGAAGGGCATTGTGAGAAAGTAGAATTTGAGATTATTTCCTTGAGAAATGATCTTGAAAACTAAAATGATCAGGTAAAGTTTAGAAGAAAGTATGAGATCTTGGATAATTTACTCAGTAACCAGAGACCCCCTTTTATTAAAATAGGTAATGGTTTTAAATAAGCTAATGAGATGTTCAAGGGAGAATCAAGCTCAAAGACACCAGAAGAAGAAGAACCTAAAATCTATGTCAATGTGCTAAAATAATCAAGCATTAATGCAAACGAAGTCAGAGATGAAGCTAAGGGTAAACAAAAACACGATCCCATGAACAACGCAAATGGAAACATGAAAGAAGGAGAGGAACAACAAAGATATAATCCTCAAGTGAAAGAAAGCAACACCAGGTAAAGAAGTAAAGACAGGCCAAGACATATAAATTAATTGAGAATAATTGCTCCACTAGGAAGGATTATCGTATCCAGGTATAAAAATTTATTTTATGGACATTGCTTTTCATGTAATAATTTTGGTCAATGGGAAATAGATTTCAGAGCATATGTCAAAAATGACTATAGTATAAATAGAATTAGGGGACCTTATAAGACCCTAATGAATAACTATGAAGGCAACAAATCTAGAAATTCTTATGAAGGTAGTCACACCTCATTTACTCCACTATTGGATTATGTTGAATGTTACAACTACAATAAGTATGGTCACAAAGCAAGTGAATATAAAAGTAGTCCAATAAGGCCTCACAAGTAAAATAAGCAAGAATAATCCACAAAGATTTGCAAAAGAAGCAAGAAAGACAAGAAGAGTGTGGATTTGTTCTATATGCTCAAAACCAAGGAAATCAATGGTACATTGATAATGGTTTCTCAAAGCATATGTTTGGAGATAAGAGTAAGTTCTATCTCCAAAGAAAGACCAATGAGGAATTTTTACCTTTGGCAATAATGATCCAACAAGAATAATGGGAAAAGGGACAACTGTTTTAGACAAGTAAAAGACCAAAGCTCAAAATGTACTATATGTTCATGCTCTTAAACATAATCTCTTAAGTGTTAGCCAAATGTATGACCAAGGATATGAGGTCTTATTTTGTTCATATGGATGTGAAGTAAAAAAGGAAAATTCAAGTGAAATTGTTGTGAAGACGATTAGAACCTCAAACAATGTATATGTATTGGATGGAGGAAAAGAAAGTTGTTGCATGGGAAAATGGATGAGAGTTGGTTATGGCATAGGAGACTAGGTCATCTCACTTTTGATCAACTTGTCAAGCTAAGCATAAAGGATGTTACACGAGACATGCCAAAATTTTAAAAACCAGAGAATACTATTTGCAAGTCGTGTCAATTTGGAAAGCAATCACGAGCTAAGTTCAAGGCAAAGGAAAATTCAACATTGGGACTTTTAGAACTTATTCCTAAAAATCTTCGTGGACCTGTGAGAACTTAATCTCCAAGAGGTGAAATATATTTCATGCTCTTAATTGAATATTGTACTAGAATGACATGGGTTGGTTTGCTAAAAGAAAAGTCTAAAGCTTTTGATAAGTTGAATATCTTCAAAGAAATGGTTGAAAATGAGATGGATTTGAAGATTAAATTCTTAAGATCAACTAGAGGAGGATATATTATATCCAATGAATTCAATAAGTTTTGTGAGAAACACGGTATTAAAAGATAATTCTCAATAGCTAGAACTCCTCAGCAAAATGGTGTGGTTGAAAGACTAAACATGATTGTTTAAGATATGGCAAGAGCAATGCTTGATGAGTCAAAAGTGTCAAGTACATTATGGGGAGAAGTAGTTCAAACATTCTTAATATGGCTCATATTAGAGTAAATAGCAACAATACTCCCTATGAACTATGGCATGGTAGACCAACTTCCCAAAAACATTTCAAAGTCTTTGGAAGTAAATGTTATATCAAAATATAAGAACAATTTGAGAAAGTTTGATTCCAGAGTGGATGAAGCAATTTTGCTTGGCTATTCCTCTAGGACTAAATTCTATAAATGTTATAACAAATGACTATGCAAAATAGTTGAATGCATTGATGTGAGATTAGATGAAGCATATCTTCAAATAGGTAACAACAACAACAACATAACAAAGAAGATGATCCAATCAACTTTGATCCCCAAGAGGATGAAATAGAAGAGAAACAAGAACATGAGGAACAAGAAGAACAAGAGGAATAGAAAGAAGATGCAAAATATCCACATCCAGAGACTCTCTTGAGGTATGTTTAGAAAGTTCGCCTAGTAAACCAAATCCTTGGCAAGAAGGAGTCAGGGATTCGTACCAGAAGACAATTGACAAGCACACTAAGACATGCCGAATTTTCTTTACTATCCATGATAGAACCGAAGAACTTTTCTTGAGCCACAAAGATAAGTGTTGGGTTAATGTTATGGAGGAAGAGTTAGACCAAATTAAGAAAAATCACACCTGGGAAATTTTTCCTAGACCAAAAGATACAAATGTAGTTGGGACTAAGTGGGTCTTTCGTGACAAACTAAATGATGATGGACAGGTAGTAAGGAATAAATCTATATTAGTTTGCAAAGGGTATCCTCATGTGGAAGGTGTGGATTTTGAAGGAACCTTTACTCCTGTAACTAGAATTGAAGCTATCAAAATGTTTTTGTCATTTTCTTGTTTCAAAAAGTTCAAAGTTTATCAAATAAATGTCAAATAAGCCTTCCTAAATGGTGATTTAGAGGAATAAGTATATGTTGAACAATGAGAAGGATTTCAGTTATCAAGAAATGAAAGTGATGTCGGTAAATTGAAGAAATAATTGTATGGTGTAAAGCAAACTCCTAGGACTTGGTACTCAAGACTTGACAAATATTTACAAAAACAAGGTTTCAAAAGAGGAGAAACAAATAACAATCTCTATATCAAAACTCATAATGGAAATTTGTTTATTATTGTGGTATATGTAGATGTGATTATTTTTGGAAGTGAGGTTAATCTAACGAGTAAAAAGTTTGTTGTAGAAATGAAAAAGGAGTTTGATATGTCCATGCTAGGAGAACTGTCATTTTTCATAGGATTGCAAGTGATTCAATCAAGCAAATGCATCTTCACCTCTCAAACAAATTATCTAAATAAAATATTGAAGAAATTTGGCATGGAAATTTGTGCATTGATCAAAACTCCTATGGTCATAGGATGTAGGTTGAGCAAAGAGGATGAATCTCTTTATGCAAATCAAACTATGTACAAGTCAATGATTGGAAGTTTGCTCTATTTAACAACATCAAGGTTAGACAACATGTAAGTTGTTATTTTGGTTGGAAGGTTCCAATCACCTCCAAGAGAGAGTCATGTGATAGTTGTAAAAAATTATCTTCAGATATTTGAAAGGCACCTTAGACTTTGGACTATGGTATTAAAGAAGCAGTGACTTCACTCTAACAACATATACGAATGTTGAATTGGTAGGTTTGGTCAACACTCTTATAGTCACGGGATACAAGTTGAGCAAAGAGGGTGAATCTCTTGATGCAAACCAAAATATGTACAAATCAATGATTGGAATTTTGCTCTATTTAACAACATCAAGGCCATACATCATGCCAGTTGCTAGTTTGGTTGGAAGTTTCGAAAATGCTCCAAAATAGAGCCATCTACTAGATGTGAAAAGAATCTTCAGATATTTGAAAGGCATTATGGACTTTGCTGTGAAAAAATCAAAACTAAAATCCTATTGCAACAATTGGAATTAATTCTTCTAATTTTCCATTAATTTAACAATTTATTTTCTACGAAAAATACCAAATTAAACACACTGCAACTTTCACAAATAAAATTGCGGAAATAAATAGCATTGGAAACTGAGAAAATACTAGCACACACAATAAAAATGACATTGTTATATTTGGACAAAAGTCCCCAGAAAACCCAACTTGGGAAAACTGGTGCAGTAGCTAAGTGTTTTTATTATTATGCAGCAATGAAATTCTAAGTACAATCTATGGATGCCCAACTAGAAATCCAAACAACAAGAAAATTTGGCCAAAATTATTTAAGGGAATTTCCCTTCTTCCACAAGCAACCCTGACACAACTTCCCTTCAAACAAATTCGTCCTCATGGACCCTCTGCATCAACCTCTGCGAAGTGCTTGCACAAACCCTTGGACGTCTAAGCCCAGAACTACCTCTGATGAAGTCTTCATGCATGTATCTACTGAGGAAATTGATTCTCCGACCCTCTAGAATAGTTCCCTAGCTTCTGGAAGCTTAATCGGTTTTTCCTCCAGCTAAATCGAATTGCTTTTCTAAAGCAATTGCGCAGTCCTCTTCGCTACCTCACTGAGAATAACTCAGCCTCCTTGCTACTGCCTCTCCGAATCTAGAAAATTTCCACCGTATCATTGTCTTTTCCCCTCACTATCTCTAATTCCTCACTGAAGCTCGAAATCTCTAGCAACTTACTATTGCTACACTGGAAAATTGAATTCTCCAAGTGACTCTAGTGTATTCTCCATCACCACATCGATCCCTTCTTCTATATTCATGTTGGGACTCCAAAGGCCAATATTAAATCTTAATTGATGGCTCATATCATTTATGGAATGATCCGTGTGATTTTCTAGAGAATTATCACATTGACTTAATTAATTTTGATTAAATAACCAGTTTTAGTTTAGACTTAGGAAACATTAAAAATTTGTTAATAATCTAATTAAGTCATCTCTAGGTGGAATTTCTAGAAATGATTTCTGGGTTTTGGAGATCTCATGTATTCTAGCCTCTCCACCAAATTTCATGTCTAGAATACATCCTATGCTACAGAAACTAACACTCCCTCTTAGCGAGGATTATGTTCTCTCTAGTGTTGCACATTCTGGCACAACCCCCTGTCTCTGTATCACCACCTGTTACGCTGCTAGTGTCTGGTTGTTGTTGTTGAAACTACATCTACAGAAACTGGGAAGCATCCAAAATATTGAATCAATTGTGTTTAGTATGATGCACCTGTCTCCTAAGTCTCTGACTGCTACTAGCATCTGCATTGTCATAGAAGAATCTGTGATGCTGCAAAATCTACACTGAGCCACCTACTCTGTCGCCAACACTGAAGTACACTCCTCAACATCTGACTGCTACTAGTCAGAAATTGTCACTTTGGTACTAACTGCATCAACTGTGACTAATCCATCATGCCACTAAATACTATGGGCCCTTGTAGTCCGGTAATGATCCATGAGGTGAACTCCTCAAGGACCTTGTCCATTCTTTGTAGCTCTATAGGGATACAATCCAATACACCCCACCTCGCTCCTAGAGGTATGGTTTCCATAACCATGAAGTCTTCCTCCAATCTGGAGGACAACCTATCTATCTCAGCATGTGTTGTTGCTTGGTCCTGTCTGTCCTTCTTTCTAAGAGGACATTGGGTAATGTAGTGGCCAAAGTCGCCACATCTAAAGCACTTGACCTTAGGTAAGTCCTTCTTCTTCTTCTTCTTTTTCTCCCCTTGCCTGTAACTAGGACCCTTTGATGCGAGGACCACATTCTCCTCCTCCTTCACACCCTTCGATCTACTGCTACTACTGCAACTGTTTGAGCTCTTCAGAAGAGCTCTCCTCAACTCATCCTATTGTAAGTCAACCCACATTATGTCCCATCTTGGTAGCGTGTCTCTGCCCAATATACTTTCGACAAAGACTTTCCAATCCATGGAGACATTATTTAGTGTCAACCTCACTAGCTCTGATGGTTGAGGCATTGCCCCAATAGTTACAAGCTCGTCTCAAACCTCCTGAATCCTGGTGAGAAAGGGATCTATGCCTTCCCCCTTCTGCATCCTGATGCATCTCAACTGTTCTTCCAGAAACATCTTTCGCTGCTTGGAAGTACCTTGGTATAGCATGGAGAGATCTACCCACATTTCCCTAGAAGTATACTTTCCAGAAATATGTGAGACTATGTGATCTCAGACTCCACCCAAAATCATCCTCTTCGCCCGCGCCATCTACTTCCTGTATTCTTTCAGTTGATCCGCATCCTGGGGAACTACCACCATATTATATATGTAGGATTTCAGGTCATATTCATCTAGAAGGAAGGACATGCTAGCCTTCCAGATGACATAGTTGGAAGTTCCATCCAACCTATCCTGATACCTAAGCCATGTTGTGGCCATCTATGATCAAGTAAAAAACTCCCTCTTTCCCTGTGCTTGGTTGTTGTTTCTTCTATACGCACTCCTTTCTCAAGTGAGAGAATCTGTACTCAGCTACTACCAATCTGCTACTAGGAAAATCGAACTTCCGAGACTAGAAGTTCCCTGAGAGAAATTTTCCCTCTATTGTGTGTGCTTTTCTCTTCCACCTAATGTTGGTTCTTATGCTGCAAAAACCTCTACATCAAACCAGGAATCTACTTAGTGAAAATCTGAGTCATTTCTACTCCTCCCTCGGCCTACTAGAATCACTGAATATGGAAAGTTTATTTTTTTCTCCCACTATGCACTAAAAAATCGAACTTCCCCAAGTAACTCAGCCTGCCTGGCAATGGACTGCGTTGCCTTTAATAATTTTGGTTGGTTTCTCCTTCTGAGCAATGCAATTATTTCCTCCGCTTTTGAGCTTCCCGACATATCACTCACACTTTGATACCATGTGAAAATTTCAAAACTGAAATCCTATTGCAGCAACTGGAATTAATTCTTCTAATTGTTAATTAATTTAATAATTTATTTCCTATGACAAATACCAAATTAATCACACTACAACCTTCACAAATAAAACTGTGGAAATAAATAGCACTGGAAACTGAGAAAATACTAGCACACACACAATAAAAATGACATCGTTATTTTTGGACAAAACTCCCCAGAAAAACCCAACTTGGTAAAATCGGTGCAATAGTTGAAGGTTTTTATTATTGAGCAACAGTGAAATTCTGAGTACAATCTATAGATTCCCAACTGGGAATCCAAACAACAAGAAAATATAGCCAAATGTTGGTTTAAGGGGGCTTGACCCAGGTTCAAAGTGTGTTGTGCACCAACAAAACCCTCAACCACTGGCCCTTTCAGAAATGACCTACAAGAAGATTGTAGTCTTACCAAAGTGGTTATGGGAGGTTGCGGATCCAGGTTTCTGTAGCTACAAGGGTATGCACGTTGTTGTGTTCATGTATTTACTTATGTTTTCTACCTTCCTACAACTTCGCATACATGAATAACTTCGAGTTGATGATTAATCTTACGGATTGGTACTTAACGCATATATATAATAGAAAATAGTATAACATGTATTCTTTCGCATAA
This sequence comes from Pinus taeda, assembly GCA_000404065.3. Taxonomy (NCBI): domain Eukaryota; kingdom Viridiplantae; phylum Streptophyta; class Pinopsida; order Pinales; family Pinaceae; genus Pinus; species Pinus taeda. The sequence goes on from APFE030970003.1 coordinate 124,621, forward strand.
TTCAATAAACAACCTACATAACAATATCAATAAAACCAGAGAATCAACACAGAAAGATACACCATACTTTGCCAAAACTTCTTCTTTATTAATAAATATCTTCAATACATGCTCTTCCCTGACCTGTGCACCCAGTTGCAGGTGGTCTGTGCACTCAGCTATAGATTCCTCAAGGCCTCCGCGCACTTAGCTACAGAGCCTTCCCCAAAAATACAGACTCAAGGCAGAGAATACGAGCAATCTATGGTTAGTTCTTTTGTCATATTCAACAAAGTATTAAATCTTCTTTTTATAGACTTCCCTACTACAAAACCACAGTCCACATAATGTTAGGGTCCAACACTAACCCCCTTATTTATGTAATAGGGTCGAGTCATAGTTATAGTTAGTTAAAGAGTCAATAAATCTTATATTAATAATTGTAAGTGGTTGACCCGCATTTAAAGAAGGGGCCACAGTTAGTTGCAAATGGGCCATGGTATTAGATAGATGGTATTAATAAGAACCATGGTACTTCATGTAAGAATCCTCTAAGGATAGGGACTCCCCATTGAGGAGCATCATGTCTTATTTTGTAATCGAGCCCTGATCTATTGGAGGTTGTCACCTCGAAGAGGCAAGTGAACATTGTTTTCCTTTCTGAATAATAAAATACATGCTATTATTTCTCATTTGTTTTGTGTTCTAGGTTGTATTTCTTCGCATATTTGGTATTCATGCATCTTCTCGCAGGTCAAGAGCATAACAAGTGGTATCAGAGCACTTTCCAGGGCGTGGGATCTCCATTTTTAGCATAATTGTTTTTTGGCTAGAGACGTGTTCTGGCGTCTTTAAACCACGAGATCTGTTGTTGAGTGCATAAAACTGCAGATTTGGGGAGGCATGCACACAGGAAATACAAGAGGTGGTCACGCTTCTTAGACTCCCTTGTAAGCCCTGTGGGTACCCCTTCGAGTAGTAGCGCATTAGACAGAACTGCGCACAGACTGTCTTCCACGTACCCTATGGGTATATCAGAAGCCCCCTAGGCTCATCTGAAATCCAATACTCCCCGTGGCATAAATGCAAGGAACCCAAATTCTTTAAAATTGATGCTATTGATCACAATTCATCTGAGGAAGCCCCACCCTTTGAGGGACCAGAGGAGGAAGATGAGGACAACCAGCAGGACAATGAGCTCCCAGCTACACCAAAAGAACCAGTTATCTCGCTCCATGCTTTGGTAGGCATTTCTTCTCCCCAAACTCTCAGAATCAGAGGTTTTGTTAAACATCACCCTATATTAGTCTGGATTGATAGTGGCAACACGCATAACTTTATCCATCAAAGAGTCGCAGAAGCAGTGCATTGTTTTGTCAGAGCAGTCTCTAATTTCCAGGTCCAAATTGCTGATGGGGGGACAATGAAATGTGACGGCCGTTGTTGATCCAGGTGGATGTTGGTGTCCACCCACCTGTCCCATTTGGACCCCCACAACTAGCGCTTTCAGTTTTTCAATTTCCATAATTATAGCACAGTTTACTATTTTTAGCAGTTTTTCGGGTCCTGAACTTACGGAGCCATTTTGAGGTCCTAAACGACGTTTTTTGGGAAATCTTGGAGCAACAGGGGTCCATGGACTAATATTTCTCTTCCCAGAGTTGTAGTTCTCAGATATATCTTTCTAACGAGCTATTGTACGCGTCAAATAAAGATCGGGTGCCAAAGTTACGACCCCGGGAAGTTGATGTACCAACTTACCCAAAACGGGCCCACAATTTGGCGTTTCATCTTCTAGGGTTAGGTTTTGGGATGTTAAGGGTTTTCCATTATTTCTCAACAATAAATAGGCCTTCGAGCCTCATTGTAACACAGTTCAGAGGCATGTAGCCGCCACATCTCTTCTCAGGAGATAAGCGACATCGCCCTTGCTGGTTTATTTCCATTTCTGTTTGTAACCATATTCAGTATTTTACATTAATGAAATGAAGTATTATTTCCACTGCATCTCTGTGTTTATGGTTATCTCTGTAATTTGTTACGTTCCTGTTTAAATCCAAATCAGTGGTATCAGAGCGGTCTGCTTTTTCTCTGTTTTTCTTTGCATGTCCCCAACGAGGTTGAGATATAAGGAGTTAGGGCTTAACTGGTCGAACATTTACAAGACCAGCCTCACAAATCCTAACGGCCTCCCATGGTGGATGAGAAGAAAGATGAGGGGGGAGGAGATCCTATAAAAATCTTGCTCGAAGAAGCCCTCGAGCGACAAAGGAACGCGATGATTGACAGCTTTGCGCAGATCCTTCAGTGGCTACTCAAAGGCGACACGTTGGCTTCCAACAGCTACTCTGGAAACGCCACACCCTTTAAGGTACAAGTTAATTTTGAAATCCCCATTTTTAAGGGTCAAATAAATGTAGATGCCATAGATAAATGGTTAAATTTGCGAGAAGGGTATTTTTCTGTTCATAAATTTTCGAGTCAAGAAAAGATTATTTTCGCTCTTCTCAAAGTAGTCCCCCACGTCAAGGACTGGCGGGAAACCTACTGCGAGTAGAAGGATGAAAGTACGAGCTCACTATTTTCAGCCGCACCCACTTGGAATTCATTTCGGGATGCCATCCAGGAGCAGTATTACCCTATCAAGAGCTATAAGGACAAATACATCAAGTGGACAACACTGCGGCAGGGAAGGGACCAAGATGTACTAGAGTTCACAAACATTTTTCGTACCCTTCGCACACAGTTGGGTATCAAGGACTCTAAGCTACATTTGGTACTCAAATACCACAGCTGCCTACATAGATACATCCAGGAAGAGATGGATTTCCTGAATATCTCCTTGCTCGGCATGACATATCGATACGCTGTAAAAATTGAGCAGAAGTTCAAACAAAAGAAGCGAGACTTTGGATCTGCGAATCTAAAGACCAAAGGACAAAGCCAAGGCGGGGTGGCCCAAGACAACCCGTCGAAGCCGCAAGAAAAGAACAACACCACTCAGTCGAAGAAGGACACAGGAAAGTGGTGTGAGTTCCATAAGAGCCCCACTCGTAGCACAAGTGAGTGTCGGACCAAGCAGTCGCTGGTGGCCGAGTTGAAGGCTTCAGAATCAGATGCATGTTTCGACCCTGAGTTAGAACCCGACAAGGGGAATGGCAAAGGGAAGTAGATCATTGATGCAGAGCCTAGCACCACTATTGGCACTACCAAGATCCAGAAGAATGATCTCGAAGATCCAGAGGAGAGGGAGTGTCTTTTCCACTCACAGATGTGGGTGAAGGGTTCATCACTGCAATTAATTGTTGACAGTGGCAGCGAAAAGAACCTCATTTCAGCAGAGGTCGTGAAGCGGTTGGGCTTGCCGACTACTCCACACCCACAGTCGTACAGTATCGAGTGGCTTCACCAAGGATGAGATCTTCGAGTTCGCCAGTAGTGTCGCCTTCCCTGCAACATCAAGCCCTTCACAGATGAGGTATTGTGTGATGTTACGCCTCTGGACGTTTGTGATGTATTATTAGGCCAACCATACTTGTGGAGGCGACATGTTGTGTATGAGTTAATGTTATGAAACCAGCTCAAGAAAAGATAGAAAATATAGATCAACGCCTTAGAATTCAGCCTCTTCGAGGGGGCAACCTCCTTTACATTACATAAATGAAC
>APFE030970003.1:138095-149316 GCA_000404065.3 Pinus taeda
TGTAGATTATCTAAAATTCAAACTATCGACTTTCTAATTTAAAAACACAAAACAATAAAAACCCCCTTAAAAAAAAAAAAAAAGATAGAGAACAAGAAAATATGAATAAGATGACGACTTCAAAAACTATCAAATTTAGAAAATAATTTTTCACATTTCACACACTAGAAAATTAAAAGTCAAAAAATAGGTCTTTTAAAAAAAAGGTGTGATGCAGAATACTCACTTTTTAAAATCAGCATGAAAATCACTACCATTCTAAAACTTGATTTCATCCTTGAACATGAAAAAAAATTAAAGTTCCAAAAACCATGTTCTAAAAAAAACATGTGTATTCTGCATCACCACTTTTGAAAATCGGGTCATTTTTTTGCTATCTCTACGAAACAAGTAACAATATCAGTTCTCGTTTCAAAGTTTACATTGCTAAAGAAGTTCATTAGTTTTTTTTTGTCTTTTAGGAATCTTCTAAATAAGTGCTTATTGCACTATGAGATGTGTTTTACAATGTGATATGGTAGAAGGTTGTAATTCATAACGAGCATGGAATCAACATGTAGTATTTAACATAAAATATAGCTTGAGTGTGCATGTGTAATATCCCCTTTATAAATTTTATGAAATATTGTTTCAGAAAATTATGCCAATGATTCAAACAACGAATTATACAAATTGAACCATAAAATCCACGACAAAAATAAGAAACATAAACTGTGATTCAAAATAGACAAGAGAAAACACGCAACAACTACCAACTTTATTTATATTCACACAAAACAAATTACAAATAATATGAGGATAGCTGAGATGGGATCCTCCAAACTGGATCTGGCCTTAGGATCTAGTTGCTACAATACTGGATATGGTCTCCAAAACTGCACTGCAACTATTGAACACTCTTGTGAATTCTAGTGAATTCACCAAGGGATGAGCTGGGTTTTTGTCCACTCTCACCCAATCACCCAAGAGTTTTCGTCCTGAGGCTACTGAAGCCGAAAACCTGGTTGACAAACTCTCGACATAGACAAATGCACAAACCCAAGATGTTCCAAATGATCTTCTCCTCCTCCTTTTAAAGGCCCGACAGATAGATCTCCAATCTTCTAAAAAAATTGTATTTCATTATTATTCTAGAATTTCCTCCTTGACTTTATCTTAAGTGACTTTTTAATTTGTTTAAGTCACTTTTGGCCTTTTCCCCTAAATTAACCTTTCCTATTTTTAATTGAGTGACTAATTAGAGTCACTTTTACTTTGGGAAAATAGTAAATCACCGAACATATTTTCTCTAGCCATTGGTAGTCACTTCCTAGCATTTCATCTTGTAGATCTTCTCGTTCCAGTTTCAATGAGCTATTGCACTCAAGTGTTTCGTCAAATATTCCTCTTGAAATGCTACCTTAAGTGTAATTAATTAGTTATGCTCAATAATAACCCCGTTTTACAGGAATTATCAGAAAGTAATGAAACCCAAAACCAGTTGTGAAAAATTGCTCCTGATGATGAATATGCTAAGTGAATGTCGTCATATCTGATAAAAAACCCTCAAAATCCCTCCGAGACCCCTGATGATGTAATCCTTCTCCTATGGTCAGGGCATCACATGCCCTAGAAATCCATCCTAGTTGTACTATAGAGGAAATTGAAAATGGGGACATTACAAGTCTTCCTGCCCCAAGATTACTTGCCCTCAAGCAATCTGTATCTGACCACTTAAGAGACAACTGTATACCAATATGAGGATCCCATACAAACCATTGTGTCACATGCCTCCATGTCATTCAATTGTGCATGGATCCCTTAATACCTAGATCCCAAACAAGTCTCTAGCTCACTCTGCTACCATTAGATCCACCTGGATCCCAATGCCAACATGGTCAATCATCTTTGCCCATACCCCATGACTCTAGTTGTGCTCTGTTTCTAGCCATAGATGTTTCTCCACTGATAGAATACAAACTCATCACTTCTTGACAATTAAAACCTTGGCATAGACCAAGGTCAACTCCACTATGCTAATGTTGGGCAAGTGCAATTGGAATGTTGATGAACTGTCGGCCTACATCCCGCTGCCCACTGAAGCATGTGGTATCCCTCATTTCTAAGGGCCCCTGTTATACTATGCCCATGACTAAGAGTATTACCCCATTAATAGGATACCAACTCATGATCTTTCGCCAATCCGTCCCATGGGAAGGATTGAATGCATGAATACCTACACATGGAACAATTCCACTATGCCCACGTTGCTCTATGATCAACTCATACCACTCCACTTGATCAACCAATAAAACCCACCTGGAGAACCTTGCACATTTCTTTCAAAAGGAAAAAGGTGGGCAAATAGTGTTGCAAACCCTGTCTATATACTCCTGGAGAGGGTTGCTAAGTAACTCAAATGTATACTCCTCTTACCACGTTGCTAGGAACCTCATTCATTCTTCAACGCTAGACAACTTGTCTGCTGACTCGATACACTTCATTCTAAGCTCCTCAATGTAACTGTTTTGCTGCAAAATGGTGCCTCAGACTGTTTGGATGTTCTGCTTCAATGTCATAAGATCTGTCGTGAAATGCTCAATCTTCTATTGGTAACTATCATCTAAAGGCATTGTAGCCCTGTTGGTTGCCTTTGCATTCGTTTGCATCTCATCAATGGTTGGTGCCAAAGATGGATGCACAATTCCCTCGAACACTACTCCAACTTGATCCTTCACCTGGTTCTCCAAAGATGGCCCAACATGCATACTGTGTATCATCCTCCTCATGTCCTTGCACCTCTAAGTGTTTTTCATGTTGGATCACAACCAATGGCTCATCTCTCAAATCTTCTTGACCGTCTTCTTCTAGGTTTTCCTCAACCATCAAACATAGGTGCATAGGTGGGTTTCTGTCAACAACTTAACACAACTGCACACACTCCTCAAAGGTGTTCTCATGCAAGTTAATGGATTCAACACTGGTAGAAGAATCCCTCTCATCCATCACTATCAAAAGAGTAACTTGTGATCTTCCTGATGCAATTCCAGAACTTCTAAGTCATGCCCCTCTTCGTGATCATGGAAGTTATAGCATTTTGCATGCAACTATTTTCCAACCATGGATCCTTCAATCTTTTCCTCAATCAACTTACTAGAGTTCTTTTCTGTTTCTTGCTCTTCTTCAATTTTTGCAGACTCATCTTCTTCTCTATCCATTTTAGATGTGTGACTTGGTCTCCATGCTCCTTGACATGTGAAGCAAATATGCTCTCTTCTCATTTAATTTCTACTCTTTCTGGGGATTTCTAGAGATTGCTTTCACTTGGGCTCCTCATACTCCCTAGATATGAGCCCTTCAAAAAGTCTCCTCATCAGATTTCTTTTGATGAGAGGTTTGGCATAATGGGCTACAAACTGCCTCAATGACTTGTCCATGGGCTAATAAATCTGAAACCTCTTGATTTGGATTCTAATGCAACCTAGGTGATGATCTAGCAATGTAATCTTCAGTAGTATAAACTCTAGAGATGATAACTTCTCAACAGCTCCTCTTGAGGCACAATTCAACCCCCAATAAACTCAGAAACTCTTCAACAGATCAGTGTAGTCAGTGTCTAAGGAAACTGTAGACTTTGTGCCCTTTGAATTATGCAACAAAGATGGTTGGAACTGCACTTTATTTATCTTTTTTCAATGACAAAGATAAACCATGTAAAAATAAGAACTAGCAAATAATTTAAATAAACAGTATCACATTTATACTTGTCTCAACAAAAATATATAGTAATGGTTATATTAGTAACAACAAAATAGACTCTCTTCTCTTTCACTAAAAACACTTAGGACACAATAACAATAATCTAGAAATATGTACAACTATATCATTTACAGAGAATAGTCCATGAACAATCTTTGTATGGAAATATTTTCACTTTTATAAAAAAAATAGTTATATTTTAAGATATTTTCACTTCAATATAAAAAATGGAAAGAAGTTTGTTTTTGTTTTTTTGGGTAAATAAAGTGTTTATTCTGTTTAAAAACTCATGAAAAAACATAGAATATTTTTTTCTTTTAAATTTTTGTTAAATAATTATAAACCAAAAAAACAAAAATAAATTTTTAAAAATAATTACTTCAAAAGCTAAAGGAATCTTCTAGCAACCAACTTTTTTTTTGTTTTAAGTTTATTGAATCTATTATGGCTCTGTCCATTTATCTTCTGGCAACCATCTTTTTTATTTTAAGTTTATTGAATTTATTATGTCTGATTTAGACTCGTTGACATTTTTCCCTTCGTTATTATTTTTTAAATAAATTTAGCCTCTTAGCATTGAGGCCATTAACCATTTTTTTATTGTGTTTGGAATTTATTTATATAGCAATAATTAAAGTTTAAGTTGTTTTTTTTAAACATTCAAAATAAAAATTGATAAGTAATCACAAAGAAAGTTAATTAATGTATTTTGAAAAAACAATTCAATTAAATATGTTGTAATAACATTTGGATAAATATAAGGTTGAAATGGTGATTGTGTTAGGGGATGCATTTAATATCTAGTCACAAATTGTTTTTAGATGAAACTAGGGCTGATCAATTAAGCTGAATGAACTTTTCAGCCAAGCAATTATTAAGGTGGAATATACCTTTTGCTAGAGTCTCATAAATAGCTCCCTAGTCAATGAAATGTGGATAGATAAACATAATCAGCCCGGAGAAAATGGATTTCTATTACAAGGCATGGCTATGAGATGTATATGATGCTCAATGAGTTGAAGAAAGAGGTCTATACATAGTTGTTGATTAAAGTTAATTGTGTCAACACTGTGTTTTGACTATAAGAAAAGATGTGAGGAAGGTAGTCCATTACATGTATTTTGTATTTGTGTGATTGATATGTGTATTGATTTTTTATTTTGGGTGATTTTTTTTTAAATTTAGTGTGTTATTTTTTACTATTGATTGAAGTTTTTTTGGTTAGGGATGATTATGTTACTAATGATCTTATTATTAGTAGAAATTTCTCGTGGATATTTATGTTTTGCATAACTTTTTTTTGTTAGGGATAATTATGTTATTAATGATTTCATTATTAGTAGAAATTTCTCGTGGATATTTATGTTTTGAACAACTTTTTAATGGTTACCTATTATTTTTTGTTATTGTTTAATTAAATTTTTTTATGTTTATATATTATTGGTTTAAGATATGCATATTATTTTATTTTATATTTTCAAAAATTAAAAATGATTATTTCGTGTTATTAATGTTATGACATGTTAAGTTGTTTATAGTTTTAAGCTGTCCATTTGTTTGATCAAAAATTTGGTAGTGTTGCTTTATAAGTTGGTTTTGTTTTTAGAACTATTGCTTGATTTGATTTTACTCTGAGAATTCTAAAAGCTATAAATCGTAGCAACTATAGTACTTCTACTCATAGCAATGATACACCTCCCTATGCATGAATATGTTCTACCTATCTCCCAAATTGGAACTCTTTATCAACCATTGAAACATACGAAAATGGGAACGCATTTTTGAACATTTCAAGATGTAGATAAGATGTATTTCCATTGTAATATGTTTTCATTTATTCACATTATTCTTTTCTCCTTGAACTATTTGGTCTTAAAGGAGGTGGAAATGCTTTCTTATACTTTTTGAAAATTTGTCATATATACTGTAAGAAAGAAATCATGTCATGGGGGTGGTGTCTTTGAAGATCTTGTCACTTCTAGATGCTATTTGTGCATTGTGAGAAATGCTCCTTCCTTCACTTTAGCCTTCCCATGCTTCCCTTTTCTAGAAACAATGGTATCTCTATTTAGTAAAAATGAAGTTGGTAATATATAGAGCTATATCAAATTAGTAATTGATACACAATCAACTTGTGCATTGGTTATGGTTCTTTTTATAAAGATTTTGAATGTAAAATTTCTCTATGAAAAACTTAAGCCATAAGTGTGAAAATCTCATTTCATTTGGATGTGAATTATCAAATAAGAATAAATATGAAACAAGAAATGACTTTGGAATATGTTTTGAAAGGAAGGTTCTAACTTCAAATGGCCTTAAAAGGACATTTTGAACCATTCAAAATCCTAAACCAAGAAGCTAATAATTGAGAATAGAAAATGAAATTACATTACATGTTGATTGGAAAAGGGAATTACTTGAACCTTAGTTTAGCAAATGAAAATGAAGCCAAAGAAAAGGACTAACTTCAATTAAAGATTAAAGTATATCTAGGGAAAGAAATCCATTACTCTTCTTTGCCTTTTAGGAATTCTTTAAACAAGTGTTATTGCACCATAAGACACTTTCTATAATGCAAATGGTAAAGTTGTAATTTCATAATCAACATAACATGGAATTGACCTGTAGTATTTAACATAAAACATAATGAAAAAGGAGCCATTCTTTGATGGCCTTATGTAAAATATTTCCATTTAATATTTAAGAAACACACACACATTGAAAGTAAACAAATTTATGGATGGTGAGAACATCTATGTCATATGTGGCTAGTGAAGGGAAAAGCTTGTGAAAGCTAATTAAGGGCACCAAATCATATATTTTGAAAGGTGAATTACTAAGTATCCACTACTTATATGAATCAATTGATATATAATTTTCTAATCATACTAATTTAAATATGAGAATGTAAAAGTGAAAAAAAAAAAAATAGAAATGAGAATATCCACAAGCATCCAAAGTGATTATGGTGTGCATGTAATTCCATGACAATGTTCTCTTTTTGGAAGGTATTTCTTGTATACTTGTAGCAAAATAGGAAATATCTATCTTAAAAAAACTAATGCTACAAAGACTATACTTTGTGCAAAATTGATAGACCCATCTCTCCACAATGAGTTGTCATATACTGTTTAACATGCTTCATACATAATATCATAGTTCATGATAGTTATTTTTTCTTTGATTGCATTATTATATTGAATTTTTGAGAAGAATACATAATTGTACCCAATAATAACACTCAAAATATGAAATGCACAGAGTTAATTTCCATTAGATCCTTTCAACAATAAATTTATCAACTAAAAAAAATGGTACAATGATCAATTTTCCACCTTAGTGGACTTCCACTTTATCTTAGAATGTATGAGAACTCATGGAACTAAAATCATGGATTTGAATTGAATTCATTGACTAAAGAGGTTTTTATATTTCACTACTAGATTCTGATTCACATGTGATTTGAGGGACATAAAAATTAGGAGAGAGGTATGACAATAGAATCCTCACAACTCCATAATAAAGAGAATGCAGTTGTAATGCATGAGAATTAAATAGCTTAGAAAGTTACTAAAGAAATGAATTGATTTTCACTTGCTCGCACCTTTCATTGTGACGATGCATTTAGGCCCATTTGTCATTCAAAATAACATGTGACCTACGTCTTCATGTGGCTAGATTAACTAAAGCTTGCACAATGCAATAAGGGTAAAAAAGACACTGTTTCTAGCAACCCCTAAGATTTCCATTGTAACCCCAATGTTATGCCTCAATGCAATACAAATTGTATTTTCAATGCCTATGCAACCAACCTTTGGATCGGCATAATGCAGTTTAAAATACATCATAAAGTAAGTAATAGTTTCAGTGGCACAATTTCCTATATTTACATGCACTTTAATGTAATAAAAATATGTTTTTGAATACCAATCTAACCATTCTCATATATTGAACACACTCAATAAAACAAAACACAAATGTTGTAAGGAATAATATTATAAGTTGAAAAGGTTAGAAAACACAAATGATATAAGAATTAATATAATAAGTTGAAAACGCTTTTTCTTCAAAGCAATGTTTCAATAATCATTTTTAACAAAAACCTAAACCTTACATATGAGAAGTTGTCATGCATTGATAAAGTAGTTGTGTTAGAATTTGAGCCTAAACCTTACATATGAGAAGATGTTATGTATTGAGAAAGTAGTTGTGTTAGATTTTGAACTTTCCAATATGAATTGATTCACGTAGATATACATGAATGCATTTTAAATTAAAACTAGGATAATTTGTTTATTTTTGGGTAAATAGGTTTTGTTTTTTTATTGATTACCACTTTTGGGGTTCATCAATTTGGTAATTAGCTAGATCCTAGTAACATTAGTTTATTTAACCTATAATACACATTTAGATGGATACATGTGGATGTATGCAGTGAACATTTTAAACAAATATGACGTGAAGTGTTATGAGTAAGAATTAATAATAATAATAATAATAATAATAAATCATTAATTAGGAGACACATCTTTAGAAAGGACACGTTGACTTAGTATAACTAATGGTTAGAGGAGACTTGGCTTTTGATTGTCTCTCCCTTATTATATTAGGAGGCCACACATTCAATTACAAACTTTTGAACATCAATTTTAAGACATAACCTTAAAAATTCCTTCTTGATCCTGTAGTAACTTTTCAAGAACCCCGAATGTCCTCCAATAGGAGAAGTGTGCTATTCCAAGATGACCTTTGTTTGAGTTGGGAATTATTATATAAATAGAAGAAATCATGATACCACAACAAACCATTCTTCCATACGAATTTATCTATTACACTTGCAACCTCATGTAGTTGTTGAATGATCTTGCATACCTTCTAATCTTACTTTTATTTTCCTCGTTTCTTCCACCTAATCATATTACAAAATAGAAATAGAACACATTAAACCCTTTGCTTCTTCTTCTTTCCTTGAAAATGCATCTACCACCATATTATGTTTTCTCCACTTGTAGATAATTTCAAAGTCTTAACCTAGCATTTTTGTAACCATGAGTACTCTTTTGAACAAAATCATTGTTACATGAAATATTTTAAACTATCATGATCTATTTTTACTTTGAAGTATCTTCCTATTACGTAAGGATGTCCTTTTTTAATTGCATGTAGTTTGACCAACATTTCTTTTTCATAAATGAGTTTGAGTAAGTTTTTTCCTTTAAGTTGGTTGTTGTCAAAGGTAAGGGGCATTCCTTTGAGAATTAAATGTATGCAACCAATATTCAAATGTTAAGTAACAAATACCAAAATATTTAGCCTCTTTGGGGTGGGGGGGATATTTTTACAATAAAACAATGCACAATAATGAAATATGAGATGCCTTAAGACTAGGTTTCCTTGGTATATATATAAGAGATAATAAGTACAATTATAATGAAAATTTACAATGAAAAGTTCTAGTTGACCCAATAATATAACATTATAAATGTAACGAGTCAATATATAGGGTTTAATAAGAGGTCTTATGCTTAACATGGGGCGTTTTCTAGGGCTTAATAAATGCATGCTATATGCTATTTGAAAGCACATGACTCCATTGTTGCAGCATTCAAAGATGTCAATAAATGATACTTTCTTTCTTGCATATATTATCTAGGTTTAACAATTTTTTGGTCCTAGAGTTTACCCTAAAATTTCTTCTAATTGGCTAAGAGCTTGTCTTCCTTAGATGTAAGGAAACTTGTGTCTTGGAGGAGTGTATATTTTCCCCTTAAGGACCATTACTGGGTTATTTTAGGTGGTTAGGTTATGTCTACCCATGATGATGTTGTTGCACATCAAGTTCTTAAAATTGTTTTTACACATGTTAGGGTGATAGGCCTAAGTATTATAGGTTTTTAACCTTTCTTTCTGGAATTATTAAGAAAAAAAAATTAACAAGAAAAAAATAGAAAAATAAATAGGTTTTATGGGCTCTTTATGCTCTTACTTTGTCTCAAAAAGTCATCAACTATATATCAAAAGTTTCTCTCATGTCTTTATTCCAAGGTAATTATGCATTAAGGTTCGAGTAAGAGTGAACATAAACTACATAACAAAATTTTCTTATGTCAAACTATTTACATACATAAAGGTTTGGAAGTTGGACCATGAGAATCTCAACCATTTTTCCTCTACTTAACTTAATTTGACATAATGAGTAGATTATTCACAAAACTGCCCATGATTGTTGATTCAAAACAGCCAATAATTATGATTGAAAACTTCAAACCCATGTATTATTCATTGTTTGGAACCTTGAAAAAGTTAGGACAAAAGGGAACCACCTTTAGCACTTAAAATGGGATCAATAGAAGATCAATGGAAACATCAACAACCATTAATTTGCACCCATCAATGATTATTTAGATTTTTAACTAAAGTTTTTGATGGAGCTCCATGAACCCTTAAGCACTTTTCAAAATTATGTTGAATAACCCTTCTTATATTAACCTAAAAGCTACAAAAGATATGAAAGGTGAGCTAAAAGCCCCCATTATATTTTGCAAAAAAATAAAAAATGTGATTGTGATGAAGATGCACAAAATCTCCAAGTAAATAAAAAATTTCATATATACTCTTTACTTTATAATCTTCCATCAAATAAAAAATAAACAAAAAGAAAGATCTTACATTGTACATATCGTTAAATAAAGGTGACTGCTCCTCCCCACCCCAAAAAAAGAACAATCTTAAATTTTATGTTTCTTACATTGTACATACCATTAAATAAAGGTGACCACCCCCACTTTCCCCCAAAAATATGTTTCTCCTATTTTTATGCAATATATCCAGACCTCAATTCCATTTTACATTTATGCAACATATTCCTTAATTTTATTCAACATTTTTCTTCTTTCATTTAGAGATGAGCTAGTAATAACAAGAGCCACGTGATGACAATGTCACCACGCTTATTTTTTTGCAGATTACCACCACATAACCCTTGTTTCGCTGTGAAAAAAACATGGTACTACTAACGAAAGCAACATGCACCACACATTGAACAAAAATCCTTTAAAAAGTATCGTTAGAGATGTGGGGAGCAGAGCAATACAATAGTGTACTACTTACGAAAGCAATATCAATGTGGAAACAATGCAAAACCGGTGTTAGAGATATGAGGAGCCTAACAATACAAAAATTTACTTCTCACTGAAGCCATGTGCAACAAACAAATTTTCTTAATTTTCTTTAATAAAATAGTCCAACCAAATGTTTTAAAGATTTGCAAAGATTTACCGGAGTAAAAGAAACCTCAATATACACCCAACCACTGTACCATCCCATCCAACTTTCAGCTAAATCATTTAATTGTCATTACATATGACAGTCAAGAAGGAAAGACATATGTAGCCATTACAAATTAATTACAAATTAATCTAGTTTAATGAACGAAAAAACCATAAAAATTCTCATATAAAATATTACTTACGAAGGTTTCATT
>APFE030970003.1:150478-221254 GCA_000404065.3 Pinus taeda
AATACATGAAAAACGTGATTGCAATCACGTTTTTCATGTATTTCTCTTTTTTCGTGTAGTAGGGTCCATCGAAAGTATGCAACATGGGTACTCCTTCGATAAGGAATCAAATTTTGCATCCAACGAGTGTTGGCGTTCGAAATTTGAGTAAACCCATGGGGAGATAAATTAAAAATACAAGTTGAAAAAATAAAATTTTCTTTTTTCCTTCTAAATTTTGATGATGTAATCTAATCTTATTTTATTATTTCCACTATTATTTTATAATTTCCTTAGGAGGTCCATTTTAGACCTCAAAATTCCCCTAATGTTTGCAACCATAATAAGATTTTTTTAATAAGGTCTGGTTATCAAGGAAGGACCCCTATCATACAAGTATACATATGTCACACCAAAGGTAGACCCCAGGTGGTCACGTTACTCAAATTTATGACGCAACCTTATGGCTGCACAACCGGTAGACCTTATCAGGATTTAAATACTCCTTAATGGCCAATACATTTTATGTTTCCATCATTCTTTCCCAGCACAATTTGGGACTTTAAGAAAGGCTCAAGTCTATCTTTGGTTCATCTCCACTTAAGCCAAAGCATTCCATACCTGGTTTCCCAACATCAGCATTGTCAGAATCAACCTGCACCAAAAGGATTTTTTCCCTCAAATGCTTTTGCAGCGTCTTGAAATGATGGAATGACCTCTTCATAATCCTTGGCAGTTACAAAGAGCAGGGTTTGGTTCTTTATAGAACTGTCAACTATCGTATTAGCACCTTCCCTGGTGAAAGACGTCACTAATGGGAGCTTGTTTGCAAAGGCGAACTCTGTTACGGTAGCTTTCTCGAATTTTCCCTCAAAATGGGATATTTTTTCAAGCGCTTTTTCAATAACACCAATGCTGCCCTCTTCGTCTTTATGTTGATGCCAAGAACAACGGCTACGCGATCACTAATTGTTTGACGAAAGAACATGTCATCTTCTTGCATGGACGCGGCTTCAACTTCAACAAACCAACAACAGTTGTGTCTACGAATCCAATAGAGTTTATGTTCTCAGTCGTGATGATATCAGATACCTCAAGTCCACTTTTGTTTTTTTTCCCACCTTTCAGGTAGGGTCTCCAGATCTCTGAGCGGGACCCTAATCAACAGATGTGTTGGTTCATTTACGCCCAGAAGGTGACTTCCGTGAACTAGAAATTAACAAACACCACGCAGAGATTTCCCATGGACAGTTTCCTCTGGAACAACATACAAAACTTGATTCTGGATTTAATTTATGATAGGTTTCCCTAATACAACATACAAAACTTGATTCATATCAATCACAACAATTTCTGTGCCAGAAAGGTATTCAAACCTTTCTACAGGAACCTCGTAATTCATGTGCCATTAACTACCAGGAGAAACCCATTTAACGATCACAATTCATGTATTCAAACATTGTCATTTCGTATTACAAGGATTGCACGCGAATTCCTTAACAACATTTCATATATTCATTAATCATTTACTGATCATCACATAAATCACACAGAAATTTCTGAGCAGACACCTACACACTTGTCCAATTGACCATGGGGAGATCAAGTCACAGAAGCACAAAGCTATTACAGATTTAATATGCAGAATCTTTATGAGCATATTACTGTCACCTCAACGGCCTGATCATCCAAGGAAGGGTGTGCTCTTCCCTGGCCCTCTCTATCTGTCAGATCTCCCCCCATTCGATCCATCTTCCTTGTTGCCTCCTCTTTCCCGCAAAATCCCCCAAAAAGAAGTTATACATATGTCATATCTAACTAGTTCTTTCCACACATGAAGGAATTAGTTAGACAATTATAATTCAATCTTATCTTTATCTAAACAAACTATACCACTTGGCTTGATCTCCATGCAGGGATGATCACTTGCCATTTATTCCTAATTAGACCACTCTTAACTACTTACCCTTATTGAAATTAATACAAATTTAACAACTAAGTCTTCCTCCCAATCTTGCGTTAGCCACAACATGTGACCACCCCATCACCTTGCTGGCTAGGTCTAGATGCTCTTGCATCACTTTACAAGAAAATCTAGAAGTAATAAGAACCTGTAACCCTCACTGAGAGGAAAATATAGTATGATCCTCAAATGAAAGTCTCTTTTGGAAGCTCGATAAGACTCTTCACTTGTGAGGTATGCTTGCGAAGAAACAAAACAATTTCAGAAGAAGGTTCTGTTATCCAAAGGACTAGTGACATAAAATATGTCTTATCTACTTAGGGGTTCAAGTGTACTCGTGGAAATGAAAGGTTGAAAATAACCAACTTGTTAATGGGTACAAATGTATCGAGTTGTATATGCTTACTATTAGATTTTGGTAGGTCAATTATCCAAAACGATATGAAAAACTAGGAAAAAAACTTGAGAAATGATAACGTTGGAGTTAGGCTCTTTAAGAATAAAATTACTTTGAAAAAGGTCTACCATAATAGTCCTATTCGAGTGGTTGGAACGAAATACAACTATGGAGCGATCATTATGCCCAACGAAAAAACTAACGTTACCTTCGAACTGTGATCCCGGTCACACAAACAATTATGGAAAAGTTTAGAATTAAATAAATAACCTTGAATGAATAAGCTTAATAAAAAATTTATAGAACACAGAAGCTTGTCTTGTTTTGTTTTGATGGCAGAATTCAAGATTTGTCCAACAATCCTCATGCAAAATTTCAATATTATTTTTTGAACATAGAGGAAGTGATCGCCAAACGCCTCACACTCTCAGCAATAACGCAAGCTTCTACCACATTCAATGCACTCTGACCCTTGCAATCTACTCTCTCTATTGTTTCGTAGGTTTTCAGAAAGCTTTTGACTTTGTTCCAAAGGAGACCTTGCTCCAGAGACTCAGAGATATTGGCATCTCTACAACCCTATTGATGCTATTATGCACCTATATGAGTCAGTTTTTGGTTGTCTTCACGCGGCCCATGGGATGTCTGATTTCATCCGAAGCACTATTGGGGTTAAACATGGTTGTCCACTGTCCTCTACCTTGTTTGGGATCTATATTGATGAGCTGGAAGCATGTCTACACGAGCATATCCAGGACACCGATGGTTTTCTTCTTCATAAGGATCTGATATCTATTCTACTCTTTGTTGGCGACATGGTCCTCCTCTCCTCGTCCCCGGAAGGATTATAGAAGCAGTTGGATGCCTTAGATCTATTTTGTGATCATCAATAGTTGACAGTCAAGTTGGGTAAAACCAAGGTTGTGATCTTCAATGGGTGAAGAAAACCTTAGACCTTCACTTTCTATTCAGAGGGGAGGAGATTCAAATCACCAACACGTATACTTACTTGGGGGTGCAATTCTCGGTCCCCACTTTAGTTTGAAACCAATGCTTCAGCCTCATATCAACAAAGGATATGGATCCGTGGCCCTTCTCAAGAGACAATGCTTTCAACATCACTTCCAGGACATCTCATCCAAGATGAGCCTTATGGATACCTTGATTTGTCCCACTGTTCTATGTGGCTCAGAGATTTGGGGACTGTCTTTACTTGATTCAGATTGGGCTTTAGCTGAGAGAGCCCAAATTCTTCTTCTTTGCTGCATCATTAGGTGCAAACTGATAGTATAGTTGCACATCATGCTTGCAGAGTTTGGAGCTCAACCCTTTTGGCTTGAGACAATCTTTAGATTGGTTTCATTATTGCATCATGTCCAGGGCTTTGCAGACTCGGTAAAGAGTAGGACCGATATCCTTACTTCGCATATTTCTCTTCTGAGACTATTGCCCGTTCTACTCCCTCGTCCCGAGCTAGATGCTGGTTTACAGGAGTTTCAAATCTCTTTGAGTTAGTGGGAATTCAGTTGGATCATCTCCCTCCTTTCCGATATTCCTTAGATTCACCTAGTCACCTTTCACCTACTAGACAGAAGCTAAACAAGATCATTAGGGAGGACATCTACAGGCAGTTCGTCGAGGTTACCTGGGTCAATCCTCCAAGAGGGTTGCGCCCAAAGATGGCCTTCTATGCTGAGCACTTCTTGGAGTTGAGAGACAAGCTCATTGTTCGACCCCAGTATACATTTTACCACTGGATACATGCTCTTCGCATTCCTCTAGGCCAGTTCAGAGTAGGTTCTCATAGACTTCAAGTAGAAACGGACCACTAGGTGGATAGACTAGACAGACTCTGGCAGTTACGTCATTTATAGGAAGTGGAGACCGAGGTGCACTTCATTCTTGGATGTCATGTTTACTACGAGATTAGAGGAAGCTTTCATTGTTTGTTCAGAGATTCTCGGACACTCACTGACATTTTCTGGTATCCTGATCAGAGATGTTTGGCCCTATATATGCAGGAGGCTCTTAGGTTCCGAGCGCATATTCTTCAACCTCACATCAGACCAGACCCCACATAGAGGATCACAACATTTTTCAGGTTACTACCTTCAGACAAGGGCACCAAGAGATCGATTGATGCTAGTACGTATTCAGACTCCAGACCAGTGAGGATCCATGGGACCTCACCCTACCACACGAGATCTCAGCAACAGATCTGTCTCAGATCCGTTCCTATGAGATGGACTAGGTCCTCTAGCATTTAGCATCGTGAAAACCCCCCCAAGAAACGATTTAGTGGACAGTCTGCACTTGCCATCGGCTCTTCATCAGGCCAACAAACTTTGTTGAGTTTCTTCAATGTTATTCATTCAACCTTGAATGTTAGGAGAGATGGGTTTGATCCTCAAACCTATTAGCTGATCTTTTCCGCTAAGGCTAGATGTTGATTTACTTCATGCATTGTATCTTTTATAGGAGACCGTTTGGTTCTCCTGCTTTGTATATACATCATGATAAACCCTTTGTTTGGAAAGCAATTTGGAAGCATGCTAGGAAACAAAATTAGCAAGTGGGCAGAAAAAAGAGATAAGCATGCTAAAGGGAAAGCAAGTTTTAGACCTAAGCATTCCACAGTTGATCATTGCATAACTTTAAGGCACATCATTGAAAAAGTTTGGGAGAAAAAGGAAGAAGTCTTTTGTTGCTTTGTTGATTTCAGAAAAGCATTTGACTCAGTTGCTAGGGATAAACTTTGGCAGAGAATGGAGGAACTTGGGGTTCCTAAACAGTTGAGAGCAGTTGTGCATAGGCTGTATGAAGAGGTGAAAGTCAAAATTAGAACTTCAACAGGCATTTCTGAAAGTTTTAGAAGCGATATCGGGGTCAAGCAAGGTTGCCCACTGTCTCCTACCCTTTTTGGTTTATATATCGACAAGCTTGAGGAGTGGTTAAATTTGCAAGGGGGTGATGGTATCTATTTGTGCAAGTTTGTTATAAAGCTTCTTTTGTATGCATATGACCTTATTCTGATTGCTAAATTGGCTCTTGGTTTGCAAGAGAACTTACTATCCCTTGAGCAGTTTTGTAGAAGTGTGGGGATGCAAGTCAATATCAGCAAAATGAAAGTAGTGGTCTTCTCTAAGAAAAGAAAACATAACCAGCATAACTTCCACTTTGAAGGCAACATTCTAGAAGAAGTTGCGGATTACAAATATCTCGAAATTGACTTCAACAAAAATCTAAGCTGGAATGGTTGTAGAAAGAAAAGAACTTTGGGGGGTTGGAAAGCATTTTATGCTTTTCAAAATAGGTGTAGAGAGACAGAGTTATGGAACTGGAAGACCACTCAAACTCTTTTTGGGCTTCTAGTGATTCTGGTGATTCTCTATGGTTGTGAACTATGGGCTAGTAGTACCTCCGACATGCAGTGGAGACAGAATGAGAAAATTCTGAAGCGTTTGATTACAAACAAATTTAAGATTAAAAGCGCAGTTCCTTATGATATCTCGTTAAGTGAAACATGGACTACTCCTATTGAAGCAATTGCTATGGTGCGAGTCATAAGGTATTAAAAAAAATGAGCAAATGGAAGAGGATAGATGGCTTAAGGCTGTCTTTAATGATAGATTATGCAAGAGAAAAAAAACTTGGATGCAGCAAAATAACAAATGGTTTAGCAAATGGGGTATTTTCTTGAATGCGTGTCCCATAAACAACAAAGAGATAAAAACTTTTGTATGGAAAAGTTCCACAAACGTACTTGGGATAAGGAGCTAGGAAGAAAGAAAAATTACTATATTGAAGTGTTTAATCCCACTCATAATCATCAACCAAAAGCATACATAGAGGCCAATATCTCTTGGAGAGCCAAAATTCTTATTGCTCAGTTAATGACTAATTCTTATAAACTCCGTTGTGAAACAGGGCACTAGAAAAGGCCAAAGGAAGTGTGGGAGGAAAGGGTATGCATTTTTTGTTCTTCCAGAAAAGTGGACACAGAAAAACATTTCATTTTAGAATGTGATGCCTTCAAAGACAACATGGAAAGTTATGCAGATATGCTGGCAGCTAGCTCTTGGGATAATCTATTTAACGAGGGGTTTGTCAAGAAGCTGGGAACATTTATCGTGAAGCTTCATAGAAAAAGGGTCGAATACATCAAGCAAATGAAGAAGCAATCTGTTCCATAGTCTATCTTTAGCCTCGTGGACGTTAAAATAATTTCTTTCTTTCTTTTTTTCATTGTACTCACGATCCCTTTGACCTACTTTGTGATCATTAATTAGACATAAATATAATTATCTTATCTCTAAGCCTACACAACTAACATTTTCATTACAAGTAATTTCAAAATTCAAAATTTCCTTACATTAATCCAAAATTTAAAATTTCTTCCAATTAATGGAGTTGATCATAAGGCTCAGAGACCTTGTTTCTTCTGTAAAAAAAAATTCAACGTATAATAGTTAAGAATTTGATTTTATGGTAAGTTACGATACTAAGTTGTTTGGAGAAGGAGAATGGATCTCATGTACTTCCAAAAATATTTTTGGAATAGGCAAATGAGATAGGAATGGCTCTCTTCACAATAATTTAACTAATTCCTAATTGGTTTACAAACCCTAGTGTTAGAATGTTAAAATTAAGGAACAACATTATTGTAATGTGAATACCTAGAAAATTCTAGTTGCCTGTATACTTGAGAGCTGCTCCCGTTGAAAAAAAAGTTAGAAGTATTAACGTTTTTTTTGGGTCAAAGTGTCCAAATCACTGTTAACAAACAGCTCAGACGTCTGGAGTTTTCCATGGGTGGCTGCTCAAGTGTACCAGATTGGAGTCAGTAACAGGCAACGCACATGTAAGGAAGATGAGAAATGAAAGCATGGGCGCCGCGGTTTCACCGGAAACACTACAAACCTGCTTTCCCATAAGTATGTGCGCTTGTTGGGCGGCATTTATCTGACTAAAATAAGAGCAAGTTATGCACTCCTGGGTTTTGGAAATGCGGCTTCTCCAAACCTTCACCTTATCTTATACATTCCCCTTCATTCTATAAATCCAATCTGATCCCACCCTATCAACCATTAATCTGCATCGTATTTCAGGAAATTTTAAACTATTCTTGTTCTTCTTTCTTCTGTGATTTCATCTGCCTTGCGCCTGGAGGGTTACTGTAAACTGTTCTTATTCTTCTTTCTTCTGTGATTTCATCTGCCATGTGTTTGGAGGGATAGGGCTATCAATAGATGTAATGGCGGATATTGCATTGATCATGGCTGAAGATTACCTCAGCAACAGTGGCTCTGATGCAAGAAATAGAGTGAATGTTAATACGAGAGAAGGAAAAGGGCATCCACGCTCTCAGCTCACGGAAGGAATTCTCACGCAGATTAGACGATTAAAGGTAACGAGCGATGCTCTGCAACGAGTAGCTGTTCCTCTGAGCACGCCTCTGCTGGAAGGATTCTTCTCCTCTTAAAATTGATGGTGAAACCCGCCTCTTCTCTGAATTTATTCGTTGTTTGTTAAGAATCACGAGGATGGGGTAATCACACACATTAAACTAGTCCTTCTCTAAGCTCTTCCCATTCAGTTTTTTACAGATCGCTTTTTTTGTTTTCTCTCTTTGTACAGATGTAATTGTGGGGTTTTATATAAGCTGACTGACTCTTTACTGATTCTTCATAAGATATGGCAGATTGACTCCTCTTTATACATCATTCTCCATTCACTGATTCTTCTTAGTATATGGTGATTGGCAAATGTCTTGGAATTTGTTGTGGATTGCTGTCTAATTTATTGGATTTAGAGTTCATGGATTGTCATTTTCATTCCTGTAGATGTTAGTGTAAGAGTTCTCAATTAAGATACCTTGAGAACAAACCTAAGCTGGCGGTGAAAAAATTCCACACATAATTTGCTAAGTCATGAGTTTATTTACATTTCCACTCATCCAGAATAAGTTAAGTTAGTAGATTCTATTCAAAGATATCAATTTCCACAAGAAATAACAGAAGCCCATTTCAGTGTATTGGAATAACTCTCTGTAAGGACTTCTTAAATGCTCTCTTTTGTTCCTTCTGGATTCCAGCCCGTCAATTTATAGAGCACTATTATTTGAGTTGATTCTTCTAATGATATGGTTGATTGACAAATGGTTTGGAATTCGTTTTGAAGATATGAGTCCTATTTATACATCTTTCATCTTAAGATATGGTTGATTGACACAAATTTTGGAATTTGTCCTGGGTTATTTGCTAGTTTTTTTAGTTTTAAAGTTAATGGATTGTCATTTCTGTGTTACTCTGAAACTTCTCAGGCAAGATGCCTTGAGCAGCATTACCTGACAATTGAATCCGAGTCAGTGGTGGAAAAATCAGCTCATTGCTGGCTAAACTATGAATAATAGATATTTTTCAAAACACATATTTCCAAAAGAAGAAAGAGAAGTTCATTTCAGAGAATTGTATAAGCTTGGGACTTCTAAAATGCTCCGTTGTTACTAAATTTACAGAGAAAATGATTATTTGAGTAAAAACTCCGTGGTAAAGCAAGGATAGAGTCTAAGTACAATACTTATATTATTTTCTCTTTCATTATCATTTGTAAGTGTTTGGGTTCATATATCATACTCATATCTTCTTTAAAATACTACTTTAACTATTTATTACAAATCCGAGAAAAAGCTCAATGTAGGAAATTGTAATAGAAATTGGTACTTAGATTTATACTGCATGATTATATTTAGCTATATAACTATTTGGGTTTTAGTAATGATGATTTGTAATTCTAGTCTAATTCCAATTTTTGAAATCCTTTATTCAACTTTGTTTTTGTTTTTCTAAATATGAAATAGAAAAGTATGTGAATCTATTAAGAACTTCATCGTACAAGAGAGGTAATATAAAGTTTGTCAGATTAACTTTTTTTTCACATTTATTGAATAATTATTATTGAGTAAATATAAAATTATTGAGTTAATATAAAAATTTGTAGTTGGATTACATATAGTCCTTGTGCTAGTTTAATGACCGTCTTTAGAGCTATTAAGTCATGGGAGTTATTTGTTTCCCAAATAATTCCAACTTTAAAAGAATGGTTATGTTTCAAAGATAAACATATTATTCCTCCTGAGCCTTCTTTAGGAGGGTTCCTTGTGATGCACCATTAAAGAAAGCCCATGGAATGTCTTCATTTATTGTAGCTTCAAATTGAGAATGAAAGAGACTTTTCTTGACTTGTAGGTAAATTTTTAAAATATTTATGGTCTAGAGTGCACATTTGAGGCTAATGTCCCTTTGTCTTCAAACAACTTTAAATTTTTGGCAAGGAATGCATCCTAAGCTATGTCAAAGGGTAGTGCTATGGTCTTGGAAGTCTCCTTTCTACTACACTAGGTTTTGAAGGGATCCTCAAGGCTACCTTCTTCCCATATTCTCCTTATCCTATCATCTTTTCTGCCTCTTTCCATACCTCCTTGGAAAATGGACATTCCATAATGATATGATATATAGTTTCATTTACAAGATGACACTAACAACGCCATCTTGGCCCAATAAAATTTCTTTTTTGAAGAACTTCCCATGTGGTCTCTTCATTGTATAAACAAAACAACTTGAATATATTGTTTTTTGTTGGACCTTTTAATTTCCTAATAATTTTCCACCATCACAGTTGTTGATCTTCTCTTCCTTTTCTTGTTGTGCTTTGTAGCCTACTTTGGGAAAATAAACCCCAAAGGATTCAATGACCAAATCAACTAGCCCTCTTCTTCTGAGTTTAACATTGCAATCTTTCAAGATGTTTGTGTACCTTTTCCGTTCCTTTACATATTCTTCCACCAAACCAAGCTTTTCCGAAGATTATCATTGTTTTTGCCAAGTTGTGGTCCTTTCCCAATTTGCAACCTATTGAAGATTATAATAACCTTTGTTCCTTAACACCTTAATCATTTGTAAGGGAACTCTGTGCATATCTTTGCTCCCTACCCAAAGGTCAAGACCAATTTGCACTTTATTACCTTTCCCAATTTTTCAAATCAACTAATTGCCAACTAGATGGAATGCACTAGTAACAACCTTCTAGATTATTGAGACATAATTTAGTTGTATGACGTGATTTTAACTCAATCCTCCATATTATGAAGGGATATATATTTAACTCTTACTAAGTGAACCAAAAAACTTTTTCCTTCAATTAGCTTCTAATTTTTTTTTGCAACATGAGCCTTTGAGAAGAGAAGGATTTTGGAACCCCAATCCTCCAAGGGCTTTTGGTAATTCCAACTTTGTCCAAGAAGCTAACACCAATTTTTTTATTTTTTTTAATCTCATTTTGAGATCTAGGAAATTGATATCCGATAGATTGGAATTGCTTTTAGAATTGGTTTTACCAATAAACCTTCTTTAGACAACCACCTCTTGTACAAGATGTTTAATTTTTTTCTCCACTTTAACTATTAGTTATTAACCAATCACATTTTTTATACCCATCTAGCTTCCAAAGACACTTAAATACTTCCTACTTTATTTTATATTAGTTAACATTTTGAAAACAAATAATTAAACAATACATTTTTTCCTACTCAAATATTAAACATAAAATCATTATAAATATTTCCATATTAATTACCATTCCGTACTAATAAATCCATATTGCCTTTAAATCTTTCAATAATTATTAAAATAACATCACAAAAAATTAACACAAACTGCAAAGTACATTAATAATATATTTACAACTATTCCCTTGACTATACCATTTCATTCACCTCGTAGATGTTATATTCATATTTTTTCTTATATTCTACTATTTGCTTACAACTGGTTCTTAACTCTATTGATTACTTATTAGGGCTTGTAAAGCATGCTACCTTTAACTTTAGGGAAGCATAGAAAGGGGACCTATTGCTATTTCGTTGGGTTAGGAATAGTTTTACTTTTAATTTTTAAATAAAAATCTCACCATGCTAATTTGGTAGAAGTGAAAGTGTATATACTCTATTGATTATTTATTAGGGTTTGTAAAGCATGTTTTTTTTGTAAAACTAGCTACTATGTACAATGAGAAATTTACATCCAAGATAGCATTGTGCCTAAGGCTAGCAGTGGCGCTGTGGGCTTGGTTTGTAAAGCATGTTACCTTTAACTTTAGTGAATTATAGAAAGGGAACCTATTGCTATCCCTTTGGGTTAGGAATAGTTTTACTTTTAAATAAAACATTTAAAAATCTCGCCATGCCAATTTGGTAGAAGTGAAAGTGTATATATGATTATGAACAAGTTAATTTGGGTTTCTTCAAGATTATGGAGATTTAGATTTGGTAGTGACCCAAGTAAAGGAGGAATATTAGATTGGACACAAAGTATAATGCAAGTACAAATTAAGTATGAGGATAATTTAAGTATTAGGACATCGTGTTGAGAAACTTATTTTATAGTGCGGTATGAGGAAGATGTGTAATTTTTTTGTGTACTCAACATCGAGTTGACACATGTTTTTTTAAAATAAAATAAAATAAATTTTTAAATGAAAAATAAGGTTGACTATCAACATCAATTTGACACATGTCCATATTGAAAGTATGTAACATGGGCACTCCTTGGATGCAAAATTAAATTACGCATCCAACGAGTACTCTTGCTCAAAATTTGAGTAAAATCATAAGGAGATAAGTTGAAAAAGTAGTTTTTTCCCCCTCCAAAACTTGATGAGGTAATCTAATCTTATTTTATTATTTCCACTAGTATTTTATAATATTCCTTCGAGGCTCATTTTAGACCTCAATATTTCTCTAGTGGTTCTCTCTTCCCCTTTGCGAAGCAAAAATATGGAAAATTTTAATGTGTATCACATCTTGTAATCCAAATTGATGGGGCTAGCCCACGTGATCCCAACGCTCTTCAGGTTGACGTGTATTCCACCGTGGCAAAGGTTATGATAGGTTTATTTATTGTTTGATTATATGTGCAATCTGCGGAATCGGTACGTTGGATTTGTGTTTAATGAAGGTTGGTACCTCCGTCTCGTCTCCGTTCGACAGCTGGGCTTCTCGAAAATCTCACTAGGGTTTAGGGCTTTTACCTTGGTCCTCGACCCTTCGCGCTCATTTCACTCTGTCTGTTTGGTTATTGTGTTATTTCGTCGCTCTGCAACTGCGAGACCTTCGTGGCTGTTTGTGGGTTTACTGAATGGCTTGGTGCACTGGTTCGATGCCCTGTTACGTTTTCAACAATACTGTTGGTTTATGTTCGACCCTTCTGGTGTCAATGGTGTCTGCTCGGTTTATTGGTAAGTTTCGAAAATTCTGTTATGTAGCTAGGGTCTCTGTATTAGTTCTCGGCTCGTCTTCAACTATTTGGTTCGAAACCCTTGTTGGTCTTTCTGTTCGAGCGATTTTTATGGTTGATTTTGTTGGTTGGGGTTTGTCTCCTCGCTGTCTGCTAATGCCTGAATTTGCCTTCTTATTCTCAACTGTCTGTGACTGTATTCCGCGTGCATACTCGTGCTCTTCTGCAACGATTTCTCGGTGGCCCGATTCCTGGTGGTCTGGTAACGATGCTCTCAGAGGACGACTTCGCAAACCATACAGGTAAGCTTTTGCTCTATGTCAGAATGATTCATCCGCTCCTCCTTCCATTACTTACATTTCGGCTCCTTCGTGGGCAGGTATACTTCCTGGTTCGAATGGAGGTGTTGGCACCGTGTACAGGTAAACCCAACTTCGCATTCACTTTTGTGTTCAGGTTCCTTTGTTTATATTGGTTTATTCCATAGGTGTGTCGACCGTCTAACACCTCTGTTCGCTGTCTTGCAGGGAGGACTGTGCACAGTGGCCCTCCTCGAGTCCTCGACAATCTGCAAGTCTCGGGTAGTTCTTTTCTTTACTGTTCGCTAGTTGTTGGTCATGGGCTTCTCAGACCCTTGCGGTCGGTTCTATGTGCAGTCCTAGGTTGTTAGGGTTATGCTTGTCTTTCGTGGCTTTCGGTCTTGTTTCGGTGCCGAACCTTGACTGTAATCTTTTATTGTTTCCACTGTAAATATTATGGCTACGCCTGTGGTTTGAATTGCTCGGTCGTTTTGGACAGTAAGCGATGGAATTTGTACAGGGTTTCTTTTATATGCAAATATACTTTTTCTAGCAACGTATCTTGACAATGTGGAATGTTAATTTCATGAATATGATTGATTGTGCATTATATTGCATACCTAGGTTCGGGCGTGTATGTTTGCTGTAGAATTTCCACTTGTATATTATTGTCTTTCTTTCGTAACGCCTGTAGCGTGCTCTGGTTGACAACCTAGCTTTAAAAAGAATTATCACTGCACTTCACACAATTGAACACAGTACATTTATCATTTGAATGTTCAGAAATTCTTCTTCTTTATTATCTCTGCTTCCTGCTTACTTTCACGAAGTCGGAACCCTCTCAATGAGTCATTCCGCTCTTTTTATCGTTCTGTTTACAGAGGTAGTTCTTATTACATAACTGCTGTTGGTTGTTAACTGACGTATTCGGTTTCTATTTGGCAAGAATAAAACTATTCCTAATTTGTTACTGTTCCTAATTAAAAGTAAACTATAATATTATTGCTTTTCTCTGTTTCTGGTAATTAAAGAAAACATTGCATAAGTAAATAAAGACAACAGTAAAAAAAAATAACCAAGGCAGTGTTACTGCCCATCCATCAAACCATGTTCCCAGTCCTATTTGGAAACTTTGTCTGCCTTCCCTCTATTTTTACCCTGTTGACCAGATGGTCCTGCATCAGGCTTCCGGGGTAAAAGAGAACTCATGGCTCCGTTCCATGAGCTCCTCCACCGAGTAACCAACCTTTTGAATCTGTGTCGCGTCGAGCCAGGAGCTGTCCTCCATTGGACGGCCTTTCCACTTGACGAGGTAACGTAGATATTCTTTTCTGCGCGTTCTTTTGGCTACCTGGGTGCTGAGGATCCCTTCAATCTCGTGGGTCCAGGCTGAAGGTAACTGTTTCTTCCAAGGACTGTTCTCTAACTGGGTGTCCCGTTCTGGCTATACCGTACTACCATCTTCCGCCTGGGCATGATACGGGAACAGGTCTGCCACGTTGAATATAGGCGAAATGCCTATGTCCGGTGGCAGCTGAATCTCATACGCATTTGCTGAAAACTTTCGCAGAATCTTGCATGGACCGATTTTCTTGTATTTCAACTTGTTGTAGGTTCCCTTAGGAAACTGTTCCCGACGCAGGTGCGCAAGTACTTCGTCTCCAACGTCAAACTGCACGTCCCGTCGCTTTGTGTCTACGTGCTGTTTGTATTTCTGCGTGCTGTCCTATAATCTCAACTTAACCTTTTCATGAAGTTCACTCATGGCTTTAGCAAAATCCTCCCCATCTGCACTTCTTCGTTCTAGCTGTCCTAAATCTCGTAGTTCGTGTACCCCTCGAGGATGCATTCCATACAAAATCTGAAATGGGCTAAATCCGGTGCTCCGATTGGGCGAATCGTTATATGCGAATTCTGCCTGAGCAAGAGCTCGATCCCATAATCGTGAATTTTCTCCTATCAAACTTCGTAATAAATTGCCCAAACTCCTGTTCACCACCTCTGTCTGCCCATCAGTCTACGGGTGATACGCAGAACTGAAATTTAATTGCGTGCCCAACTTTTTCCACAGGGTGCGCCAAAAATGTCCTGTGAATTTCACATCCCTGTCTGAAACAATAGTCCTCGGTAAGCCATGTAATCTAACAACTTCCGTGAAAAACAGGTGTGCCACATTCGTGGCGTCACTAGTTTTCCGGCAAGGAATAAAATGAGCCATTTTGGAGAACCTGTCTACCACCACCATCACTGAATCATACCCCCGCTGTGTTCTAGGTAATCCTAGGACAAAATCAATGCTGACTGAATCCCACGGTCTACTTGAAACTGGTAGGGGTGTGTATAATCCAGTATTCTGGCTGTGTCCTTTCGCCAGTTGGCAGACTTTGCATCTGGTTACATATCTCTATACATCCCGGTTCATCTTTGGCCAGTAATAAAAATGTCCTAGCTGTTCCAATGTTTTATCAACGCCAAAGTGTCCTACTAAACCGCCACTGTGTTTCTCTTTTACTAAATTTTCCCTCATCGAACAATCCAGAATACATAGTTGTCCACGTCGAAATAATAATCCTTCCTGTAAATTGAAATCTAGCCACGGGCTTGTATTCCTTAAGACAGGATTTTGGCATGCCTCAAAAGCTTCCTTGAAATCCGCGTCCATCTGGTACAAATCCTTCAAATACTCAAATCCCATCACCTGTATGCCACTTTCCTGTAAGAGCAAGGCTCTTCTGCTTAAAGCATCCGCCACTTTGTTGGCTTGCCCACTTATGTGTTTTAACACAAAAGTAAAGCTCTGTAAGTATTCTACCCACTTGGCATGCTTATGGTTCAATTTGTGCTGTTGCGTTACATATTGTAATGCTGAATTATCAGAGAACAAGACGAACTCGTTGCCTAGTAGGTAGTGTCTCCAATATTTTAAAGCTTGGACTACTGCATAGAACTCTTTATCATATGACGAATACCTCTGCCGACTCTCATTTAGTTTTTCACTAAAAAACGCCACTGGTCTATCCTCCTGACTGAGCACAGTGCCAATAGCTGTCCCGCTTGCATCGCAATGAACCTGAAAAGGTTTACTAAAATCGGGCAGTCTCAAGATCGGCCTCTCCATTATTTTTCGCTTCAGAAGTTGGAAACTGTTTTCCGCCGCCTTGGTCCAACAAAAAGGTTGGCTGGCCTTTTTGATGGTCTCTAGCATTGGTGCGCAGATCTCACTGAAATTCTTAATGAATTTTCAATAAAAAATTGCTAAACCGTGAAAGCTACGTACCTCAAACAAACTCTTAGGTGACTGCCAACTTATGACCGCTGAAATCTTTTCTGGGTCCATCTTTAACTCGTTCTCCACAACTACAAATCCCAGATATATCAGCTCCTTCTGCAAGAAAGTGCACTTCTTCAAATTTATCAGCAGCTTGTTCTGTTGCAGCTTCTCGAATACCCTTCGAATATGCTGAAGGTGTTCTCTTTTCGTCCTGCTGAAAATTAGAATATCGTCCGGATAGACTATCACAAATTTTCCAATAAATTCCTTTAACATTTCATTCATCAATCTCATAAAAGTACTCGGAGCGTTACTCAACCCAAATGGCATGACCAGCCATTCGTACAGTCCTTCGTTGGTCTTGAACGCTGTTTTCCATTCGTCTCCCTCTCTAATTCTGATCTGATGGTACCCACTCTTCAGATCTATTTTCGTAAAATAAGCTGCCCCACTAAGACAGTCCATCATGTCATCCATTCTAGGCAAGGGAAACCTATATCGAATCGTGATCTTGTTTATAGCCCGCGAATCGGTACACATTCGCCATTCTCCACCTTTCTTGGGTGCTAGTACTGTTGGTACTGCACAGGGGCTCAGGCTTTCTCTGATTAGTCCCTTATCCAACAACTCCTGTACTTGTTTGCGTACTTCTTCATTGTCCTTCGGACTCATTCTGTACGCTTCCTTATTTGGAAAGCTTGATCAAGGTATAAAATCAATGTAATGGCTGATACTCCTTTTGGGAGGCAATTTATCAGGCAACTCATCAGCCGCAATTTCTTGGAATTCTTCCGATAGCTCCTGTATTTCCTTAGGCAGTTCTGATTTTTCCAAGTTCAGTAACACTGGTTTCATCGTCCTCACAACTACAAAGTTAACTTCATTTTCCTCTACCTGTTTCACAAACTGTTTTCCTCCAATTAACAGTGCCTTTGTTTCGCTTCATTCTGCTGTGTCTTCCTCTTTGATGGGTACAAGTGTGTGTTTAACCCCATCCTTCGTAAATTTATAGCAATTGGTCTTTCCATCGTGTGTCACCTTCCGATCATACTACCATGGTCTTCCAAGCAGTATATGGCACATGTCCATTAGCATAATATCACAAACCACTGTGTCATGATACTTGCCAATGTGAAACTCTACCTCGCATTGTTCATCAACTAACAGCTGGGGGCCTTTCTGTAGCCACGACACCTTGTAAGGTGTGGGGTGCTTTAGCCTTTTCAACCCCAGTTTTTCCACCATCTCAGTGGAAACCAAGTTATCCGTACTCCCGCTGTCTATTATCACTTTACAGCATTTTCCATGCGATTTACAGACTGTCCGGAATAGTGCTTTCCGCTGTGTTGGTTCAGCCACCTCCTTGGTTGGTTTTAGCAGCACTTTATTTAAAATCAACGCTTCTCCCGTTTCCGCCATGTCTTCCACCTCCCGTGGTTGTGCTTAAGCTTCTTCAGGCTGTATCATAAATGTTCCCCTCTGACCTGTCTGTTCAACTTCTGGACATTCAAAGGATCGGTGCCCCCATTTATGGCACCTGTAGCACTGGACACTAGTCCCTCTTCCACGGCCATTCCCTCGTCCTCGCTGATATGAACAACCTCCTCTGGTGCTTTCTCCTTTCTCTGTTGTCCCTGAAGTTTTAGAACTGCTGCCTTCTTCGCTGTTCGCAGCGGTCCTTTCTCTACCGTAGGACTGTCCCCGTCCTCTGCCATTCCCTCTCCCTCTCCTGTTATTCTGTTTCCGATTGATTTTCTCTTCAGCCTTCACAGCACTATGAAAGGCTTCTTAAGTATTTCAGGGAGAAAGAATACTGATTTCATCCAGGATTTCCATCCTCAAGCCATTTACGTACCTCACTGTTTTTTCTGGAGTATCATCCATATAACCAGCACGTAAATTTACTCGGTAAAACTCTTTTGTGTACTCCTTGACAGTCATACCCTTCTGTCTCAAATTCTGCACTCGACGACATAGTTCAACCTGGTAATCTTTCGGCAGAAATCTGCCTTTCAATTTTGCCACCATCCTCGACCATTTTCGTATTGGCAATTTGTTCATCCTTTTTCTGTCCACTTGGACATTGTCCCACCACAAGAGGGCATGTCCCTTTAACTTAGTTGCAGCGAACTTGACTCTTTTATCCTCCCTGACTTCCTCATTTTCGAAATATTTATCTAGTTCTCTTATCCAGTCCAACAGGACATCTGCAGACAGACTGCTATCGTAATTAGAAATCTCTGTTTTGGGTTTGCTGCTGGCCAATAAAATTGAACGTAGCAGTCTCAATTCTGGAGCTTCTTCATCTGACCCGTCTGTAGCAGTTACCGCTTTCTCCTCACTGTCATCTCCAAGTTCCGGGTCTCTTCGCCTACCCGCCTCCACTGCTTCCAAACGAACTGTAAGAACTCTAACCTGCTCTCTCAATCCTTCATCTGCTCCTCGGCGTCCACCTCTCCCACGTCCTCGTCTTGGTGCTTGCACCTCTGCCATCTTCCTCTATAAAAAAAAAACTGCTCTGATACCACTTGATGGGGCCAACCCACGTGATCCCAACGTTCCACCTGTTGACGTGTATTACACCGTGGCAAGGGTTATGATGTGTTTATTTATTGTTTAATTATATGGTGCAATCTGCGGAATCGGTACTTTGGATTTGTTTCAGTGAGGGGAGGTACTTCCGCCACGCCTCCGCTTGACAGCTGTGTGTCTCGGGAACTTCACTAGCGTTGAGGGTTTTCTTTTGGTTCTCGACCCTTCGTGCTCATTTACTTTTGTTACTCCCGGTTATGGTATTCCTTTTCCACTCTGCAAATGGGTGACCTCTGTTGTTGTCTGTGGGTTTTCTGGATGGTTCGTTCCACTGGTTCGATACCCTTCTGCCCTTTCAACAATGCTTTTGGTTTATGTTCGGCCCTTCTTGTTTCACTGGCGTCTCCTCATTATGATGGTAAGCTTCGAAACATTTCTATACGGCTAGGGTCTCAATGGTTGTTCTCGGCTCGTCTTCAGCTGTTTTCTTTGAAACTCTTGTTGGTTTCTATATCTGAGCGATTTTATGGGTGCCTGTGTATGGTTGGGGTTTGCCTCCTTGCTGTCTGCTAATGTATTCCGCTTGCTATGTTTGTGCTCTTCTGCAACGATTTTCTTGGTGGCTCTGCTCCTGGTGGTCTGGTGACAGCGTTTTCAGTTGGCGATTCCGCAAGTCATGCTGGTAAGTCTATGATCTATGCCAGAATTATTTGTTCGCTCCTCCTTCTGTTATTTATGTCTCAGCTCCTTCGTGGGTAGGTATTCCTTCTGGTTCGGTTGGAGGTTTTGGCGCCGTGTGCAGGTAAACTCAACTTCGTCTCTGGTTCAATGTTCTGGTTCCGTTATGATATGTCTTCGTATGTATGTATGCCGACCTATCTAACTCTTCTTTTCGTTACCTTGCAGGGAGGATTGTGCACGGTGGCCTTCCTCAAATCCTCGACGGTCTGCAAGTTTCGGGTAGTTCTTTCCCTTGCTGTTTGGTAGTTGCTAGTCTTGGGTTTCTCGGACCCTCGAGGTCGGACTTGTGTGCAGACCCTAGGTTGTTAGGTTCTGAGTGTGTCTTTCGTTGTCTTCGATTTATGTTTCGATGCCAAACCTTGGTGTAAAATTATATTTCGTCCACTGTAGGTTTTCTTTGCATCATCTTCATATTATAAATTTATATTGTGTGTATACATAATAATAATTAATTTTTTTTAAATAATATCGACATTAGTTAGAAATGTTGAATGTTAAAAGTTTATTTAACCCGATACTTGTTGTGCACAATAATAACCTACACAAATGATATACATATATTTTGTTATTTTTAATTAAAAACATTATAAATGTTGAATGTTAAATGTTTATTTACCCCGATACTTGTTGTGCACAATAATAACCTACACAAATGATATACATATATTTCGTTATTTTTAATTAAAAACATTATAAAACATTAATATATTTGGTCCGTCCATATTTCACTCTCACTTTTCGAGTAATAAATAAAATGTTTTGATATCCACCTTAAATAATATAATTTTACATGATTTAGATATAAATAAAAAACATAAAAAAAAACTTCTATTTGGCTTATAAATATTTTAATGTAGAACTTTAGTATATTTGGTCTGTCCATATTTCACTCTCGCTTTTCGAGTAATAAATAAAATGTTTTGATATCCACCTTAAATAATATAATTTTACATGACTTAGATATAAATAAAAAACATAAAAAGAAAAACAAACTTCTATTTGGCTTATAAATATTTCAATGTAGAACTTGAATAAATTTTTTGAATATCCATATTGACTAATATATTTCAATAGATTGAAAATAATTTAGTTACATCTTAGTAAAAAAATGAGTAACTCATTCAATTTTCCTTTTGGTCAAATAAGAGTGGATCTATCTATTAACTGAAACAATTACATTACATATTTTACGATGTAAACCAAGATTCCTTGCATTTACCAAAAAATGGCCCACATGACCTAATTGAAGCAGAATTGGTTTGAACCTTTAACACTTGCAACCAGGCTTGGAATTTCAAATCCCCTATGCCCGTCAAATGAAAATTTGATGATGTTTTTTGCTTTTTCAATTTTCATTATTCTCCCTAAAAGAGTGCCTTATTTTTCCCCAAATTAGCATATGTGTTTCCATATAGCATACAACCATACTTTTGATATAACACAGTATGAGGTTTATCTGTTTCGATATAGCATACAACCATACTTTTGATATAACACATTATGAGGTTTAATTGCTACAGTTAAACTGCTCTAATAGTAGTGGAGTATGTTTTGATTTCTTGATTATATGGTCCAATGAACAAGTTTTTTTTAGGACCTAAGATTCAACACAACATATATTTCGATATTAAATATAATGATTTTTTTAGAGAAAAAAATAATACTTGTTGCAATAATTGATAGATATTTTGATTTTGTTTCTAGTAAGATGTATAAAGGAGGGGATTCTTTTTATACATCAATGACTTTTATACTTAAAACAAATCATCTCTCAAATTCTTTATCAAGTCCTTTTTCACTATTATGTATACAATGAAATCAATAACATGTTAAGCTCAATATTTATATGAAATATCTTCAATTTAAACACCAATCTTTCTATAAAATACCTTCATGTTAAACAAGAAAATTGAAAATATAACGACCTGCAAAAGCCTACCAAATACTATACATTCTTCTAATGTAACCTTTTCTCAACCACTAATAAAAGAAGAATAATGAGACACCACATAGAAAATGAGATACACTAAAACATCTGGTTAATAAATCTACCAAGGAGATCCTATTACAAGAGACATTAGATACACTAACCACAATTTTTAAAGCCCAATAATAAATTTTATAGGAAAGCCAAAAAATAACCATTTTAACCACCAAAAAGAAACCAAGACACTACAACCAAACTTACATCTTTATTCCAAGTTAACTTATAAGTTTCACATGTAACATCCACATTGAATCTACATGTGACCTAGACACGAATACTCCTAATATCCTCAATGAAAGCACCATACTTTCCAACCATATATGGTGGTGCACACCTTAAGTGTCCATGTAACACAACTATTAATTATATTGCAATTATTCCATGATTGTATCACACTCCTTTTAATATAAGTGCTATTTGTAATGGAAGGAACTAGATTACCTTTTGGAGTTTCCACCATGCCAATTGGGATTCGACGCCAATTCAAACACTTTTCTTTCGCTTAATTTATTTTTCTATTCAAACGAATGCTCGACTTGATTATTTTCATTGTTTCCAGGTTTGATAAATTTCCCTTTGCATTGAATCAATTTCTTCATGTCCGTTACTCCATACTAATAAATAGTTTACATTATTCATAGTAAACAACATCTTATATGGAAGGAATTTCGAGGCTTTCAGTTCCAATAAGATAAATGACAATTTAAATTATGCATCTTATGTCATAAGAAAGATATCTTCGATCAAAGGAATTGATAAAAGGAAATTCAAATTATGCAATACCTTAGACCAAAGGAATTTATAATAGACTCCCTACATCCCAAGGGTTGCGAAGACAAAGAGATTTCAAGTGATTTCCATTCCACATTTCAAGCATGTTTACTGTGATTTCCATTCAGCGTTTTAGGCATGTTTACTATTTATTTAAGAAACCTATCACCGGGCATACTTATGACCGAGGCTCAAAAGGATCCTTTGAAATAGAGACGCAATGATGAGAATAATAAGAATCGTAAAGAAGAAATATAGTGACTTTCAAAATATGTGTTGCCATTAATGAGCCTCGAAGAATTGTCCCCCTGATTGAGAGAATCAATGGGTGGCTCTGCAGGAGTAGGCATGAACTTCTACTCCCCTCTGATAAAAGCTAATCAATTTGTGCCTCTTTCCAAGGTTGAGTAGGAAATTAGAGCCTATAACCTATTAGTTTAAGCCCGTTGCAACTTGCATTCGGTCATGAAGTGCAAGTAACCATCTAAGTGGCAGTTATGACTAGAAGGTGACCATGTAATCCGCACTTAACACATGTCACAACCACTGTACCTTAATTTTATCAATTTCTACAGTTGCCATGTTAATGAATTCGCTTGCTATAATCCAAGGTGGGAAAGAAGCAAACAAAACTAGATACTAGATACATATTAAACATTAGTAGTCTCCTTGGTGTTACCTTTGTTGGTGCTAGGTATTATAGATTTGGACGGTTCCAATCCCAAATTAAACATTAATATGATGGGTTAGTGATATATAGGACAGATCAAGTTTGACGTGTAGAAATTTACACTGTAAGTCAAATACGTTTTGGAACAAAAAATATGTCATGTGGAACTTCAAATTCTAGCCCAGCTTGCAACCAACCCCACAATTTGTATATATGGCTAACCCAGGTAAAATAATATAAAAAACACCCGACCCCACTACTTAAAAGTTCAGAATTAAAAATAATTACATTCACGACCATAAAAAGGAGGGTCTGCATTCCTAGTGCATTTGACCCTCCACCGTTGATCATCCCTTTGTGGATCCAACGGTCTACATATATTTCGGGTGAACATGTAGCTGAAGGAATACCCGCCCAAAAACCAGTATCATCTTCGTTCCTGCTGCTACGTGTCATTTGCCAAGTGGAATCAGAAGCGAGGCTCTGAATAGTTCCCGCTTATGCGTCTTCCAAAATACAACTTGTGGTATAAGAAACCACTTCCTCGCGAAAGGACTTTCGCGCTTTACCGCCGAGTGATGACAATAAATCCGCCCTTTGGATGCTTCCTGCTCCTTGGATGGATTTACGATGGATTTATGCTTAAACCCCATTTTCTCTATTTTTCGTTGAATCATTGTGTATCCATTGATCCATTGAATCACTGTGACGAGCCTGCCACGCTTCCACGATCTGCCCTTACGCCCCTGCTTCCTTCCTTTTCCTCCTCTGATCTCGACCTTTCCCATTGTTCCATATATTTGGCAGCCTAATAGTAACTCATTCAATTTTCAATATAAAATATTAATAATAATAAATTGTTGAAAAATATAATTTAAAGGATAAAAACCTACATATGGTCTATATAGAAACAAAAAACCATTATATATCTATGCTACTCAAAGATTTATCAAGCACTAAAAGGGATTAAATCTCTTAATGTTTGAATCATTTTTCAATTTTTGCATTCTAAGAAAATATCTGCATATAATGAGATTTGATCCCTCTCAACTTTAAGTGAATTTGTAGTTAAGATGGATCTATACTAGTAGTCAGCTTTTGTTATAATTATAAAAGATACAATTATAATTATTATGATTAGTTTAGCCAGTGAAATCTAGTTACTAAAATACTTTACTGTTGGAATTTTCTGCTAAATTCCTTAACAAACAGACAACACAAAAAAATGCTATGTTTTTACTCTGTTTCTACACAGAAAACTGAAAATTTCGTTTTCTGGAAATTGTGTTGCAGCAACAGGATTCGGTGTTGCAGCAACGCTGATCGTGGTGTTGCAACGACAGGAAATTTATGATAATTTAAAATAAAAACTGTAAAACAGAGTAATACTCAGCAACACAGAAACTGGTGAAACAGTAACTGAAACTTTAACTTATATTCAGTAAAACAACTGATATAATAAAACAATTGATACAGTAAAACAACTTCCTTTATCTCAGAAAATTGCAGGTGTTTAAGTACTGCTGTGCGGTTACAAAACACTCTGTTTCTGTTCAGAACTCTGTTGTAAACCCTCTGTTTCTGTTCAAAACGCTGCTGTAAACATTCTGTTTCTTCCTTGAAACATTTTTCACTCCTGTTTGTAAATTTCATTCATGTACTCACGCTGCTGCGTACATAAAAAAATTCTGCACTGTTGTGCATAACAGAGAGAACTCTATCTCTATTCAAAAATTCTTACGCACACTGCTGTGTTTTCATTACATTTCGGAGTCAACAGAAAAAAAACAGAACTCAACC
The DNA here is from genome assembly GCA_000404065.3 of Pinus taeda. NCBI lineage: Eukaryota > Viridiplantae > Streptophyta > Pinopsida > Pinales > Pinaceae > Pinus > Pinus taeda. The sequence goes on from APFE030970003.1 coordinate 175,181, forward strand.
TTTTTCTTGTACTGTAAGAACAAAACTGCATTCGTGAATTAGAAAAATAAAATTAAAATCCTACCTACACATCAATAAATTACCATCATTCTGTGAGAGACCGCCATTCCGTAATAAATTGTTGTGTAATCACTGATTCAGGAAAGGACTGGAGTTACGGCTGTTTACTGGAAAAATCATCATCATGAGAGACTGCCATTCCGTAATAAATTGTTGTGTAATCGCTGATTCAGGAAAGGACTGGAGCTGCGGCTGTTTACTGGAAAAATCATCAATGCAGAGGTATGGCAGTTGATTCAACAGTACAGGGGTATGGCAAAGGACAACCCCTCCAGTTGAAAATAATATTTCAACACCCCCCTTTAGTTTCAACTGCTGGGTTATCAGTCATACCTAGACATTTCCTCAAAAACTCAAAACATTTTTGTCCCAAAGGCTTGGTTAGAATGTCCGCAACCTACTCCTGAGTTTTGCAATGTACTAAGACAATTTCTCCATTATTTACCAACTCTCTGATATAATGAAACCTTGTGTCAATGTGTTTTGTTCTCTTAAGAAACACAGAATTTTTGGATAATGCAATAGCAGAACTGTTGTCACAATAAATTACAGTTCCTTTTGCCTGCTCTTGGCCTAAGCTCCTTAACATCCTTCTCATCCAAACTGCTTGACATGCTGTTGTTGTAGCTGCCACGTACTCTGCTTCTGCTGTGGACAATGCCACAATTGGTTGTTTCTTGGAAGCCCATGAAATCGCTTTTGAACTCATGTGAAAAACATAACCGGATGTGCTTTTCCGGTCATCTACACTTCCAGCCCAATCACTGTCAGTGTATCCAACTAAATCTGAACATTCTGAGACAGTATATAAAATCCCAAACCTTTTAGTACCTTTAACATGCCTCAGAATCCTTTTTGCTGCCTGCCAATGTGCTTCTTTTGGCCTCTCCATGAATCTGGAAATTAGACTAACATCATACATTATATCTGTCCTAGTTGCAGTCAAATACATGAGGCTTCCAACTATGCTTTTGTTCAGACTAGGATCAGAATCCTTACTACTGTCCTCTTTGCTGAGTTTTAATCCCATTACTGTGGGAGTGATTGTTGCCTTGCAATCTTGCATGTGGAATATTTCCAACACTTCATTTACATATCTTGCTTGAGAGATAAAAATTCCATTTTCATTTTGATCTACTTCTATTCCTAAGAAGTATATCAGCAAACCCATGTCAGTCATCTCAAATTATTTTTTCATGACTGATTTAAAATTTTCAATGAGGTAGTCATCATTACCTGTAAAAATGACATCATCAACATACAATACTACAATTAAAATCTTACCATCCTTTTCTTTGATGTAGACAGTGGGTTCTCCCTCACATTTGTCAAATTCATTTTCCAGTAGATAGGAATCCATCCTACTGTACCATGCTCTTGGCGCTTGCTTCAGCCCATAAAGAGCTTTCTTCAATCTGCACACTTTGTGCTCTTCACCTTTCTTCTCATAGCCTAGAAGTTGTTCAATGTAAACCTCTTCCATTAACACTCCATTTAGGAATGCCGACTTCACGTCCATTTGGTAAACCTTCCACTTGTTTTGAGCTGCTATGGACATCACTGCTCTCACGGTTTCCATTCTTGCAACCGGTGCGAAAGTCTCTTCATAATCTCTCCCATACTGCTGCTTGTACCCTTTAACAACAAGCCTTGCCTTATGTCTTTCAATTTTTCCTTCAGCATTGATCTTGGTCTTCTAGACTCATTTAACTCCAATGACTTCTTTACCTTTTGGTAGCTCAACCAAATCCCATGTCTTGTTTCTCTCTATGGCATTGATCTCCTCATCCATAGCTTCTATCCATTTCTTATCCTTAATTGCATTTTCGAAATGAATAGGGTCTTCAACATGACAATATAAAGAAAATAAAGAATTCATACCTTCATTTGCTACTTCTTGCTCATAAATGTCATTTAAATTTCTGAACTTCATACCTCTTTCATTTGGTGTATAAGTGCTTGAAAAAGCACTTGAATTTCCTCCTTGAGGTGTGCTTGGAGAAGCACTTTCATTTCTTCTCAAGGGTGTCTCTTGCTATTCTGTTGTTGGTGCTGCTGTTTGGGAATATGTTTCAGCCAACTCCTCATCATCATCATGAGACAAACAGTTTTTAACATTAACTGTTTTCTCTATGCTTCCATCCCAAGCTTCCTCCTCAATAAATTGAACATCTCTGCTCACAAAAAACTTCTTGGTGAATGGAATATACAACCTGTAAGCTTTGGATTCCTCACTGTATCCAATGAAAATACATTTCTCCCCTTTTCTGTCCAACTTCCTCCTTAGCTGATCTGGAATGTGTGCATAAGCCACACATCCAAAAAATTTCATGTGGGTGACAACTTGCTTTCTCCCACTCCATGCTTCTTCCGGCACTTTGTTCATCACTGCTTTTGTAGGACACCTATTCAAAATATATATTGCACAGTGTAAAGCTTCAGCCCAATAATCATTTGGCAAATGCTTTGCCTTCAACATGCTCCTCGCCATATCCATGATTGTTCTATTTTTCCTTTCAGCAACTCCATTTTGCTGCGGGGTATAGCTGGCTGTAAATTGCTTGTGAATTCCATTTTCTCTGCAAAACCTCAGGAATTCTTTGGAGATATACTCACCTCCTCTGTCTGTTCTCAAAACTTTGATGCATAGCCCACTCTGATTTTCCACAAGTGCTTTGAAATTTTGAAATTTTTCAAACACTTCGCTCTTATTCTTCAGGAAATAAACCCAAGTCTTTCTGGTAAAGTCATCAATAAATGTTAGAAAATATTAGCTGACTTCAAGTGATGGAGTTTGCATCGGTCCACATAAATCTAAGTGGAAAATTTCTAAGGGAGCCTTTGCCCTTATGCTTTTCCCGGTTGGAAAACTTTCTCTGTGTTGTTTTCCCAATATACAGCCTTCACAAAGGATGTCTGGCTTTTCTATCAATGGTAAACCTCTTACCATTCCTTTTCTACTCAACAAATTAAGACCTCCAAAGTTGAGATGTCCAAATCTCAAATGCCACAACCAATTTTCATTCTTTGGCATGCTTTGGAAAGCCTCTTGGGTAACTCTGCAATTACTTCTTTGTTCTTCAAAATCTACTCTTATTATAAGAGGGAACATTCTGTTCCTTGTCATCTTCACTTCAGCAATGGATAGCTTGCTGGGTGCTCTGTCCATTATGGTGCATACATCATTCTCAAAGAAAACATTGTAACCTTTTTGAACAAGCTGTCCAATACTTAAGAGGTTACACCTCATTCCAGGAACATAATAGACATCTGCTATGGTTTTCCTTTCTCCTTTCTTTGTAAATATTTTAACTTCTCCTTTTCCCATAACAGAGATTTTGCTATCAGTCCGAAGTGTGACTTGTGATTTCACACTTTGATCTAAAGCAGAAAACAGGGCTAAGTTTCTTGTCATATGGTTACTGCAACCAGAATCTAGAAACCATATATCCTCACTGTTTGTTTCAGCCATATTACAAGCTAACAATACATTATCTTGGCTGGTATTTTCTCTAGTAATATTTGTATTCGATCTATTGTTCATATCATGCTGCTTCTTCCTACATTCACTGGCATAGTGCCCATATTTTTTACAATAATAACATTGGACATTGGATTTTTCATACCTTTGTCCTTGAGCATGATGTTGTCCACTTTGTTGCTTGCTGCCATGGCCCTTCAGTTCAGATTTTGGATTGCTGCCCTCTTCCTTGAGCATTTGCTGGGCTCTTCTTCACCTCTGTTTTGGCTTCTACTCTTCCTCTTCTTGTTTCCTCTGCTTGCCTCTTCCCTCTTCTGAAAGGACATCTGGGTCTTGAAGGCTTGCTCTAGAGATGATTTTCATTTCTACTCAACCTCTGCTCATGTGTTATCAGTGATGCATGGAGTTCATCAACTGAAAAATTTGAGAGATCCTTTGTCTCTTCTATGGTGGTGACAATCACATCAAACTTTGAGGGTAGAACCCTCAATAGTTTCTCCACAATCCTCCTTTCTTCAAGAGTTTCTCCATGAGACCTTATCTGTGTGACCAGACCAATTGCTTGTGTGAAGAATGAGTCAATATTGTCTGACTCCTTCATGCGCAGGTTCTCAAAATCTTTCCTCAGCAACTGTAGTTTTGCTGTCTTCACTCTCTCCATGCCTTGATAGGCTGTCTTAAGAGTTTTCCATGCTTCTCTGGATGTCTTGGCTGCTGCTATCCTTGGAAACACATTCTCATGCACTGCTTGATATAAGAATACAAGGGATTTTGAATGCTTCTTCTTATTGCTCTTCAACAACTCTTTTTTTGCCTGAGTTAATCCATTAAACTCTTCTTCATTTGCTGGCTCTTCAAATCCATATTCAACAAATTCCCATAAATCTTGTGAGGCAAATACAACCTTCATGGTTATGGCCCAATAGTCATAGTTTTTCCCGTTGAACTGTGGGAGCTGGGTATTAAACATACCCATGCTGGTGCTGACCATTCTTTCAATACTTGACTTGGATTCTTTCTTGGCTGAGTCTCCACTCTGCTGGCGAAGCTGCTACCACCATAAATCCTTTCTTCAACTTCTTTGACACTTCAAAGAGCCTAGACTGGCTCTAATACCATGTTGGAATTTTCTGCCAAATTCCTTAACAAACAGACAACACAAAAAAATGCTCTGTTTTTACTCTATTTCTGCACAGAAAACTGAAAATTTCGTTTTCTGGAAATTGTGTTGCAGCAACGCTGATCGTGGTGTTGCAGCAACAGGAAATTTCTGATAATTTAAAATAAAAACTGAAAAACAGAGTAATACTCAGCAACACAGAAACTGGTGAAACAGTAACTGAAGCTTTAAATTATATTCAGTAAAACAACTGATATAATAAAACAACTGATACAGTAAAACAACTTCCTTTATCTCAGAAAATTGCAAGTGTTTAAGCACTGCTGTGTGGTTACAAAACACTCTGTTTCTGTTCAGAACTCTGCTGTAAACACTCTGTTTCTGTTCAAAACGCTGCTGTAAACATTCTGTTTCTTCCTTGAAACATTTTTAACTCCTGTCTGTAAATTTCATTCATATACTCACGCTGTTGCGTACATAAAAAAATTCTGCACTGTTGTGCATAACAGAGAGAACTCTATCTCTATTAAAAAATTCTTATTCACACTGCAGTGTTTTCATTACATTTCGGAGTCAACAGAAAAAAAACAGAACTCAACCTTTTTCTTGTACCGTAAGAACAAAACTGCATTCGTGAATTAAAAAAATAAAATTAAAATCCTACCTACACAGCAATAAATTACCATCATTCCGTGAGAGACCGCTATTCCGTAATAAATTGTTGTGTAATCGCTGATTCAGGAAAGGACTGGAGCTGCGGCTGTTTACTGGAAAAATCATCATCGTGAGAGACCGCCATTCCGTAATAAATTGTTGTGTAATCGCTGATTCAGAAAAGGACTGGAGCTGCGACTGTTTACTGGCAAAATCATCAATGCAGAGGTATGGGAGTTGATTCAACAGTACAGGGGTATGGCAAAGGACAACCCCTGCAGTTGAAAATAATATTTCAACATTTACTATTAAAAAAGTGAGGGGTTAAATTTTCTCAAATTTAATATCACACTCTATACATATAGAGTCTACATCTTTATAACTATTGACATAAATTGAAATTAATTTATAAAACAATAGTTTAATTGTTTTAGATTTTGAATATCTTTATATAGAAAATATACATAAATAGTGTACATCCTTGTATCTATTCACATGAACTTAAAATAAGATTTACAATAATAATTTAATTATTTTAACTTTTTGGAGAATTTGGAAATGTATATATATTATTCAAATCTACATCTATTTCCGAATGAAAACATTTTCACCATAGTCTCACTTCATTTGGATCCACTTATGGCCTCACCATGAATTCTAATAAATCTGAAGTGACGGCTGATCACGTAGAAGCGGGAGGGGACGAACAGATTTGTCAACTTTTTGGGATCGGTCATTGGACTGTGGTTGGATCATTAAAAAAAAAATGAGCTTAGGTTGAATCATTGTTCCACAGGTGGCTCATTATGGGAAGTGGACTTATTTTGATCAAATCCATATTACTACATGTTCTCGATGGCTATTATAAACAAGAATGATGTTATCTTAGCTAGATTCCTCCCGTCCAGTATAGATGAATCTACGAAGATCCCGAAGATCCATCTTGTTTGTTTGTTTTTTTCTATCAAATTTGTTGAGAAGGAGATGAGGAATATCATGGAAAATTTTAGGGGCTAATATTAGGTAATAGTCTAATTTTCCATGTTTTTTCAAAAATAAAGATTGGTCAATTTCCATTTTTTCTTAAAAATGATTCAGCAAAATTTTTTAGTATAAATTATTTTATCTTATAAATGTCAAATATTTTATAAAGACTATATAAAAAATCATTAGAAATTTGAATATTTTTACAAAAGTATCTCTAAACATTTTCGGATTTGCATATTGGAGACTAATAAAATTCACCCACCTTTCTAAATTTTAATATAAATTTCCATCTTTAAAATTTCCATGTAACTCATTTGCAAGACCTTATGGAGACCTTATGGAGAGGACTCACTGGGCCGAGCATCTGGTCACAGATTATCCGTGGCAAATATGTGGCCTATAAGGACATTGGTTTTTGCGGGACTATGTTGGGCTGTAGGCAATGGCAACAAGATCGAGGTTGGTCTGGATAACATCAAAGGTGTTTTGTGCACTCATACTCTTTTTGTTCCCCTCCTCCATTATCTGCATGGTAGATGTATGTTCTTATTCTGACATTATCTGGCATGGGGCAGAAGACTTCCACCTTAATGATTCTATAGCATGGGAACTTTACGTTAGACATGTCAAGGTCGTAGGGATCTATACCATTGATGAGACATACATGTTAAGCTAGGTTGGGAAAACACATAAAAGCCAAATTGCGGTTAGTGAATTTACAAACATATCAGCGACCCACTTCCAACTATTGAGGTACGATATTGGTTTCATAAGATTGGGACCTTGAAACTCAAATGTTTCAGCTGGATAGCTCTACATGACAAAATTCTCACTTACGAGAATCTTTCTCGCAGAGGTTTCAATGGTCATGGCATATGTTCACTTTGTATGCAAGATTCCGAGGATGTGACACATCTGCTAAAAGCCTTTGAAAACATAATTCCTTCCGCATAAGACACAGGCACCAACATGGCGGACTGTAATGTTTACTGGACGGAAACGGAAAAAGAAAATTATAAACGGAACTTTAGAGATTTTTTTGAACGCAGGTGGACAAACATTGAACCCAAAAGAATTACAATATTTAATAGAAAAACACGTCAGACTACATCGTTCACTGAAAAACGCTCATGAACGGAAAATAAATTTTAAAACATAATTACTTTAGCATAAGACACAAACGCCAACATTGTGGACTACACTGTTCAGTGAACATAAACGAAAAAAATGAAATATAACGAGAACTTCAAAGATACCTTGGAACACAGGTGGACGAATCTTCAATCCAAAATAAAAGGATGACGGAAAATCAGATACTTACACTAGCGACACGAAAAGTGACAATGAAATAAATAGCAAGCGACAGCAGTTGTTAAGTGTTGAACCTTAAATTTAAATTCAAAGCATTTTACAAGGCTATTCATTACTACTCATCCTCCTACGCGGCTATATGGCAGTTGACAAAAAAGTATTTCGGGGTTTAATCACGTGCATCACAGAACAATACAAAAAGAACAAATCATAATGAAAGCGAATCACCTTCATTTCAATTAGGTCGGAGGTAGCGAGTAGAAATCACAACATTGTTGATAGAAATCTCTAAAACAGGGCAATAAAGCTAAAATGCAAAGTTAATGTTAAATGTGTGAATATAATTTTGTTTTAACTAAATCTAAATTGTGAATATAATGACTATAAATAGGCTTCAATCCTTTTCTCTTTACTAAAAATATTTTATTGAGTTTAAGTTCCTATGATTCACCTAACCATTTTTGAAAATTAAAGTGTATATTTTTTTTAAATAAGTTAATTTAACTATAATAAAATTATTAATTTATTTTTTCTGATACATTTTTTTGTAAGTTTAGCATGACTACATCTTCATCAAGTCATATATCATTTGAACCAATGACTTCACATCAAGGAGTGCCCTAACAGAGTACCCAATCACTATCTATTCAAGATCCTATGGAGTTTCCAACAAATTCTAAAATCACTTTTGATTGATTAAAAATTTTCAGTTTCCTCTCTATATATAGTTTTTCTGCTGCGTCGAATAACCCTAATCTAGGCTGACTTCATGAGGACACGGCCAACTTGGTGTCGAGGTGACAAATGACCTTTATGGCTCAAAAATAATTAATTTTACATGATAGAAAAGACCAAGAAGGGTTTAATAAAAATGATAATGACCCTAATGATTGAAGGTAAAACCTAGAATCCTTCAATCGAGGCTATGACTTAGAAAACATTAACCTAAACATGAAACCCATGTTTTAATAAGTCATTTTCCTTAGTAATCAAATTTCTTTTAGTAAATATAATTATGAAGATCAATATTAGTTACATTCTTCAACACTCCCTCTTAACTAGAGAGATATTCATAATTATATATGAATATAAGTACATGGAAGATCTAATAATCATATGAACTATGAAGCGTTCTAGCACACACAGTGATACATATTAAATACCTGACGTGTGTACTCTAATCGAGTGGGACAAAGGTGTACTCAAGCTTTAGCCTCTCTAGGAACCATTAGGATTTTAAGCTCTAACACTAAACCGAGGATCTAGGTGTGTATCCAAGGTCGAAGCTCCATGACCAACACCACACTCCCTACTTCGAGATCTGGACATCAACAAATAGGTTGGTTAGATGTCCTCATGCTTCATCTCTCCTATCAACTAAATTTGTAATATCAACCAAACCAAGCATGCTTCTAAAGTACTAAGAATTATTCAAAAGATATTTCGTCAGCCCGCTAGCTTCCTATTCATCCATAATAATATATTGTAGCTTCACAAACCCATCTTGTACCAAACTTCTAATGTAATGGTACTTGTTATTGATATGCTTCATCCTGGAATGGAATACAAGGTCCTCAGAGATTTTGATTCTTCTTTGATTATTACAATTTATCATTGTAGATCTATAGGTTTTCCAAACAGATTTTTGAAGATTTTCCTTAACCAAACAACTTATTTTCATACTTCACATGCAGTAACATATTCTTCTTCAACACGACTTAATGCAACATGACATTTTTTCTATTGATCCATGAAATCATAACAGATCCCAAACTAAAACAGCCACAGGTAGTGCTTCTCCCATCAGTCTCACTACCACCCTAATCAAAATTGATAAAACATATTAACTTAACTTCCTTTCCATCATACTTCAAGCAAGGATGAATTGCACCACATAAGTATCTCAATATAGTTTTGGCACATATCCAATGTTCATGACGAGGATCCAACTAAATTTGATTCAGAATATTTACAACAAAGCATATATCAGGTCATGTATTCACCAAGTACATCAAATATCCCACCAACTTACGATAGCTTATAGGATCGAGAAGACTAGAGTCAGAGCTTCCTAACTTCTTGAGATTAGTGATCATGGTTGTGGTCATAGGCTTGGAATCCTCAGGCCAAACTTTTGTAACATATTGATTAGGTAATTCCCTTGACCAAGATATATCTCACCGGGTTTCTGCCAAACTTCCAAGCCCAAGTAACAATGCATGAGTCCCAAATATTTCAATTCAACTTTTTCTACCACCATTTTCTTGCATTCTAGTATTCTATGCTCCATAATTGTAATAAAAAAATCATCCACGTATAGTAGTATAATGACTAGTTAATTCTTCACTATATTGATGTAGAGGCTTGCATCAGCATAAATTTTAATGAACCCAATTCTTAAGAGATATGCATCCATCCTAGCATAACAAGACCTAGGAGCTTGCTTCAAGCCAAATAGGGATTTCGTGAGTCTATAAGTATGTGTATCCATGTTATTTATCTCGAATCCTTCTGATTGTTCAATATATACTTATTCATCAATGCTTCGATTTATAAATGTGTTTTTGACATGCATTTCATGGATATTCTTTTGAGAAATGGAAACAAGAAATTCCAGTTTAACTTGTCCTTGAATTAAACTTATAATTAAAATCCAATTCCGTTCTCATAACAACTTGTAAATAACTAATTAACTTTAATTAACTTTATTAGCTTAGGAATTCATATTTGGAAGTCTTTATGTAGTCATGCATATGTTCTCCCTAAATTTCAGGGGTCTAGGATGAGTTTAGTTGAGTTGTAATTAGAATAACTCAGTTTATTGCATTATTATAGATAATTAAACTAGTTTTAACTCTTTGTTGAACTAGTAGATGATTAGCAGTCAGTTAGTGCACTGGTGCATCCATAGGTGATACCCCAAATAACTAATGATTCAGTTATCACTAACTCATGCATGTCGATTTACAGAAAGCCCCGATTGAGACTAGAGTGCTAGGACAGTGTACTATCAGTTGTAGATTGATTTGAGTTGTACAGATCATGCATGCAATCAGTTGTGGACCTAGTTTTGGATTGTGCAATTTTGGAAGCATGATCTCCCAATTAAATATGGGTTGATCCTTCAAGGAATTGCGCAAGGAAATAGGGGCTCAACAGGCAAAAAATTTTGGCTAAGTGTTTGTCAGTAAGGGCTTGTGGCATAGAGAGTTGATCATACTTGTGCAGAATTGTTCTTGTGTGAACAAGCTTTGTATTATCACTCAGATTTTTTATTAATGCAATAGATAGTGAGGGTTTTGACCAATGTCTTTCCGCCGAGAAACAATTGTGTTATGTGTCTTTGATTATCTTGCTCTTGTTGATTATTGTTTTCATCGATTCTTGGTTTCCACTGTTTAAAGACTAGAGTATATTCTTATCTTGTGTTTTAGTACATTACATAAATTTTGAATCTATAGTAAAATCTACATGGTATCGAAGCTGAAGATATTATAATAGAGGAGATTTCAAGGTTTTGAGTTTTGGGTCACACGTGAAATTTGAATTTGCAATACATACTTTAGGATACACACATGGCATTCTACCATTTGTGGCTCGAGTATTCCTTGGAAGGAAGCTTGAATTATATATCCTGGAAGGACAAAATGGGGGTTGCCCTGAAGGATAATGGATTGAAGGAATTCATTGATCAAGACATTCGTAAGCCAGCGACATTGGATGCACAGAATCTAGTCGAATGGAAGAAGTGTGTGGTGAAGGTGAGGCGGATAATCCTTGAGGTAGTCCAAGACCACATTGTCTTGATTCTCCATGGGACATAAACTTCGTATGCTACATGGAAAGCAATGATGAACCTATTAAAAAGCAATAGGGGCCACATAAGGTTGGAACTAAAAGACAAATTTTGAAAAATCAAGATGGAGAAAGGCAAGACCATTCCAAAATAATTGACCAGGTTCACTGACTGTCATGATGAGCTTGGAAGTGTTGGAATAATTGTTGCCAAGGATGATATGGTGAGCCTATCTCTCTAGGCCTTAATAAGAGTTGGAATGGCTATCATGACTCTGTGAATGGAAGGGAGAAGCTGCCATATTGGGAACGAATGTGGTCGGATTTGATCCAAGAGGAGATCAAAAGATACACCAGAGATGATTCCTTATCAAACTTGACCGATGATGAGGAAAATTGTGCCTCAGCAAGTAAGGAAAGGAAAGGGAAAGTGAAGGAATCCCATTCCAAATCGGATTCTTGCTATGGAGGTATGAAGAAAGACATGACAAAAGTTAAGTGTTTTCATTGTTATGAGGGCCATTTTTCTACAAATTGTCCATTCAAGAAGTCCTAGAAGGCGTCCTTAGCAGGAGCAGCAGGTGAGGCTTTTGCCTTTCAATTCGAATTGGACTTTAATCTGATTGCATGCATTGTGTCGTCGATGATTGGCAGTGTATGGTATCTTGACAATGGAGCTTCATTCCACATGACTGGTGACAAGGAGTTGTTCAGTGACCTTGAGGAGAAATACCTCCAGATGCATATCGAGATGGGTGACGACGAGAGGTATAGTGCTACTAGATTGGGAAAAGTTACTTTTTAGAGGGATGAGGGTGCTCCTCTCACTTTAGGGATGTTATGTATCTGTCCAGGTTGAAGAAGAAATTATTATCGGTTGCCATGCTTGAGGATAGAGCATATGATATGATCTTCTTGAAAGGAAAGGCATTCCTTCGACACATAGCCATGGGTTAAGTAAAGAAGATAGGGATTCAAGTTAAGAATCTCTATAAGTTGGAGGTAGAGGATTGTGTTGCCTTGAGCACGAAAGCAGAGAAGATGCAGAGCCCAGACGTTGGCGAGTTGTGGCACGGGCGATTGGGCCACTTGTATCATGAGGCTTTGAAAATCATGCATTAGATATCTACTAGTATTCCCAAAGGTACGTCTAAGCAAGTTAATACATGCAATGGGTGTACTTTGGGAAAATACACCAAGGCTTCCTTTCACAGCACAGATAATCGTTCAGAGGTGATTCTAGAGTGAGTCCATTCAAATGTGTGTGGACCATTTTTGATAGTATCCATAGGAAAACAAAGGTATTATGTTATATTTATTGACAATGTTTCTTGTAAATGATGGATATTTTTCATGCAGAAGAAGGATCAAACTTTCACAAAGTTTTGTGAATTTAAAGAATTGGTTGAGAAAGATTCTGGCAAGAAGATTAAAGATTTTAGGATTGATAATGTTGGTGAATATGTCTCAAATGAGTTTAGGAAGTTATATGCAGCAGAAGAGATTAAACGGGAGTTGATAACACTCCATAAACCACAACAAAATGGGGTGGTTGAGAGGAAGAACAAAACCATTGTAGGGGTAGCACGAGCAATGTTGCATGATCATGGCCTACCACTACACTTGTAGGTTGAGGCATGTAACACAACCCTTTATTTGCATAATTGTAACCCACATCAGATACTTGGGATGAAGACACTAGAGGAGGATTATTCGAGTAAGAGGCCAGATGTTGGTTGCTTAAGGATTTTTGGGTCATTGAAAATTTTCCATATGACCAAAGATGCATGGAAGAAGGTTGATCTGACAACAGAGTCGGCGATATTTGTGGGATACACTAATACACCTCACAACTATTATGTGTACTTTCCCACTAGCAGGATGACAATGGTTTGCAGGGATGTTAGATTCGATGAGTAGAAGGCCATGTCACTTTCCCTTGAGAGGGAGCTTAAGCTACATGTTTATGAGGATATTTTAGTTCCTAGGGTTAAGGATCCTCATATTCATGTGGAGAAACCACGTGCAGTTTATTCGAGAGTGGAGACATCCAATCAGGCAGAGTCTTCTAGAGATGGGAGAAAGCACACTAGAGAGGCTATCAGGCTATTACATGATGCTCATGAGAATGTGGGAGCACCCATATCACAACACAGGGAGAGGAGGTCAACTGAGAGGTACACTGGACACATGGCTCTTATGAGTGGATGTGTTGAGATAGAGCCATCTTATTTTGAGGAAGCCGTGCAACAACAAATTTGGGTTGATGCCATGGTGGAGGAGTATGTCTCGATAGTTCATAATAGTGTTTGGGATGTGGTCCCGAGACCGGAGGACAAGTCAATGGTGTGCTCTTGATGGTTTTACAAGGTAAAGAAAGCTACATATGGTAGTGTGGAGAAGCATAAGGCCAGGTTTGTGGCCTGTGGCTTTTAACATGTATAGGAGATTGACTATGATTAAACCTTTGTTCCTATTACAAAGTACTCATCGATCAAATATATATTGGAACTATAAACACAGACGGGTTGGAAGATACATCAAATGGATGTAAAGAAATCCTTCCTTAATGGCACAATTGAGGAAGATGTGTACATAGAGCAGCCTGAAGGTTTTGAGACCTTCAACTGTGAGTGTAATGTTTGTTGGATCGAGAGGGTGTTGTATGGGTTAAAGCATGCACCCCATTCTTCGTACACCAGGATCCATAACTACTTCACTAGGTTGGGCTTCACTAAGAGTGAAGTGGATGCAAACCTATACCACATAGTTGTGGAAGCTAAATTGTTGATCATATTTTTTTATGTTGACGATATAAGTATGATATGTGATAATGAGCTGATCAAGTCTTGCAAGGAGGACCTTGCAAGGGAGTTTGAGATGAAGGACATGGGGCTCATGAATTACTTTATGGTCATGGAAGTATGGTAGGGTGATGGGGAGTTGTTTGTGTCTCAAGGAAAGTATGCTGACAAGATACTCAAGAGATTCCACATGGAAAGCAACAAACCCATGGAGGCTCCTCTTTGAGGTAACTAGAGGAAGGAGGATGCTACTTCAGGGGAGGTAGTGGAAGTTACCTTTTACAAGAAGCTTGTGGGTTCACTCGTGTATTTCGTGAACACACAACCAGATATGTTTTATGTAGTTAACCAACTTAGTCAAGCGATCGTTAGGCATACCAAGATGTATTGGAAGGTGGCAAAGCATGTGTTGAGATACTTCAAGGGAAATACTCAATATGGATTGTGGTATAGATAGACAGAGGGAGTGAAGCTTCAAGGATTCAATGATGCAGATCGGGCAAGGAGTCCATCCGATAGGAAGAGCACATCAGGAGGGATCTTTAGTATTGGGTTAGCAATAATTTCTTGGTACAACAAGAAACAAAGATCAATTGCACTCAGTTTGGTAGAGGCAGAGTACATGGCTGCAAATTAGGCAGCATGTGAGGCCACCTAGATGAGGAAGATTTTGGTTGGTTTTTTTGGTTAGTAGATGGATCCAACTGTCATTTACTATGATAATTATAGTTGTATCAAACACTCTTAAAATACATTTTTTTATGATCGTTCCAAGCATATTGATATTCAATATCATCATCTCAAAGATTGTTTATTGAGGAGGATTATGTTGTTGGAGTATGTTCCAATGGAGGAGCAAGACGCTGACATTTTTACAAAGGAATTGTCAAGATATAAATTCAAGCTTCACAGAGACAGGATCAACGTAGCTAATTATCCCTTTCTTGTTAAATGGAAGTGTTGAGAAATGAAAACAAGAAATTCTTGTTTAATTTTTCCTTGAATTAAACTGAGAATTAAAATAGAATTTTATTCTCTTGTCGGTGTTGGACCTACCAACATGTCATAGGATCTCCTCAGTAAGAAGTCCCAATTAGACCTCAGGCCGTTTGGTTTAGGGGTCCCAGCAGTGGGTCGTACAGTATCACCTTCATTTCGGTTTCACACAGAATTAAGTAATATGTCCTTGTTGGTAGCAAGGGTGTTGCATATGTAGTAAGTCAAGGAAGGTGCATAAACGGTTCTAACACAAGGAGGGTGAGGTGAGTGCACCCCTTGGAAACCTGTGAAAGCACATAGTTAAGAAGGGAACACACAAGGAAAGATGCATCACAACATGAAAGGCAAGTAAGCTAGTGATCCAGAGTGATGGTTAAACCAACAACACATTTCAGTAAGATTCATACATACATACGCCAAAAATAGCCACACATGCATGTGTAAGAAAATAGATACATATATCATTTAGAGTAAACAAGATAGCTAAAATACAATATGACATATGCATGAAAAGTGTTGGCTCTGTTATATTAAGAAGTGTAAGTTCTAGTCATACAATACAACCATGACCAACCACTAGTTCCGACAATGGAACGTTACAGTCACTGCCGCCTTCTCCCGTAAAGAGATATACTAGCTCTACATAATGGAGAAGCCAAGGCTCATTACAATATTGTCCAAGATCTCTCTAAGATACTCCTATCATAAGCTTGGCTGACCAAAATCCTTTTCAATGAGTTATGATGGACTATTTATAGCAAAGGGTGGGATGACCCTTGACATTCCCCTTTGTCACCATTCATCTATCCCCATGACTCTTCAACTACTCTATAACTGTTACATTCAACTATCAACACTTGAACTTCCACTTGAAAAAGATGTTACATACAATCTACACATGTACCTATGTGAGACAAAATGTCTTGAGAAAGCCATGCAAGACATCACTAACACTTAGACCATTATGCTGATATGAACTCTTCGACATCCTCATTATGGCTGATGTTGGTGAACTGATGCCAATCTTGGTCATCCGTGATGGTGTCCGTGCGCTCAATGGTGACATCCTGTTGAAAGCGAACTCTTGCCTCTATTGCATATGGGTACATTGATATGGCTCCTCCGTCGAACTCGTCTGATAGCATGTGCATGGTCGTCCTGGGTGCGATCGGACTGGTAGCATGCTGTTGCATAGTGTTTCTGCTAATCTCCAAGCATGTGTTGGTGGTTGTGTGCATCAACTTGTCGGAATATATATTCGACTCCAATCGAACTTACTTCTTGACCTCGCCTTGGTGAGTGTGTCAAATGGGTGGGATCACATGCATGTGCACAATGACATGCATGATGTTGAATTCCCATACATGTGATCAGCAACACTGCTCACCTTGTCTCCTCTGTGCGAGCTACTCGGATGGATCTATAACTTATACGAGTGCAGTTTCATCCATCTGTGCATGTTGCGCCACTTGCTATGTCTGTTCCACTGCAACTCCTTCTCTTGTCTATGCAACTCCTATTCTTCCTTGAGTTGTTGCTTACGCACCTACAACTCCTCTATTTATCTCTCTTTAGCTTCATGTGATCCTCTTGTCGTGTCATCGCCTCATAGCCTCAGTCTCCAAAGTTTCTTTCATCACAAGTGGATCTGCTTGAGCTTGCAACTTTGAACTGCCTCGATGTTGTAGACAACCTTCCTCTTGCATTCATCGCATGCAGGTGTGCTACCTTCAGCTGCTGCTGATGGTGTTGTTCATTGTGATGTCATTTCCATTCATCTTGATATCGTTTTCTATGAACAACTTGATGCTTCGTGGATAGGTACGTTCATAGACACTTGCTCGACTGCATCTCCAAATGTGCTTTGAACAATGTCTTCTACTCTGCTCTCTTAGAAGTCATTATACCTATGGTCCTGAGAGGTAGATGAACACATGTGATACTTGGAGAAATAGCAACACTCATGAAAAGAAATCTATTAGTCGAAAACCAAAGGAAACTAGAAAACTAATATGTAACATACCTGTGACTACCTGTGAAGATTGTGTAATTTTCACCAAGAGACTAGGAGATTGACTGGAAAACCTATGTGAGGCATAGTCTGCGCTGTCGAGAGGCTAGCTGACTACTAGAATTGTGTAATGCATAGTCAAGTCTGGCCCGTTGGGCACTGAAACTGCACAATGCGCAATTTTAGTCAACAATGACATGCAACCAGCAAACTGCATTGCACAGTTTCTGGGAGCAGCAGGGAACTGCCTCCATGAATTGTGTAATGCAAGCCTGGAGGTTAGTGTTGAGCTAGAGTTGCACAATTTCTGGAGGGAAGGCAGAGCCTTCACTTCTGGAAATGCGTAGTGATAGTTGGGCAAGGCACAATCCAGGCCAAGGCAGCCGAGACCGGCAGATAGGCAAATGAAAACATGAGAAGTCTAAATGCATGATGAGATGAGTGCAAACAAGAGTGAAAGATCATACATGAAAACAATGAGTTCAAGATTCAGAAAATGGGAAAGCATGCATGTGTGTGAAGCGAGTCACCACAATGGCGACCGTCTATGCAAAAACAATGTCATGTATGCGATAGCAGTGAGATGCGAACGAAAACTAAAACAGTGCTTCTACAAGCTAACATACATCAAAATGACAGCAAGCACTCACTGAGACAAAGTAGACAACACTCACACAAAGAGAAACACAAAAAGTGAAAAAAACATCGTGCAAGACATGAAAAGTGGGCTTTCCCCAAAAAAACTGAGTTGAATGAGCCATCGACTCCTAGATTCAATGTGGGATGTCATCGCTACAACATTGATGTGAGGAATAAGCTTTGCAGCCTCTTGTTGATAAGTTTTGATAAAATCGAGGTTATGATGCGCATGCCAAAAATCTAAGAAAAGCAACACTTGGCAGGGGTTTTCTAAAATGAGCATTGCATGTAACCTCTTACTGCCAATCATATATCCCTAAATTAATGGATTCCTTTGCATGCTACCTTGGGAAAATTAGTCCATGCATGCAAATCACTTTTGCTCGGTCTCAGAGGGAACCAGTCAACCTGAAGGCACATGCATCGGTCTGCGTTCCTCGGATGAAACTCTGTGTAGTTTGTAGGCTGAGCAATGATGGAAGTCCTAGAGGGATTGGACAATTTGTGGGAGGAACATGTGACTATCTCCCAAGATTGTGCAATTTCTAGGCTAAGCAGCTGTCTTGGGTCAAACCTCGCAATTTTCTCAAAGAAGCCTATCTGACTGCATTGCACAATTTATGAGTCCAACAGGTTGCCTCGCTGGATTTGCAGAATTTCTGCTAGATGTTGGGCTTGATGTCCAAGAAGGATTGCACAATTTTTGGTAGCAGCAGGTGACTACTACCCAAAATTGCACAATTTCTGGGCTAAGAAGCTGTCCTAGGATGAATTACGCAATTTTTGAGAGGAAGGCTGACAGGAAGAATTGCGCAATTATGGAGCCCAGATGGGTTTGCAGATAGGTTTGCACAATTTCTAGAGGGAAGGATGGTTCCCCTCCAAAATTGCACAATTCCCAGAGGGAGCTTCTCAGCCAGCAATGGACACTAAGTATGGAAATCAGCCAGTGAAGGAGGTGGAACACACTTGCATGTGTAAGTCGACAAGACTCTATGAAACAAATGAAGCTAATGTGCTTGATAGTGCAAGACATGTTGTTGAGGATGGTTAGTAGGGAGGCTCCAAAACGAACCTAAGGAAAAATTTTGGAGGATGGTTGTAGCTGCTACAACATATTCTCATAGCAATTTGTAAATAGTAAATTAAGTATAATTAACTTAATTAGCTTAGGAATTTTGAGTTGGAAGTATTTTTGTAGCCACATATATGTTCTCCCTAAATTTTAGGGGTCCATGATCAGTTTAGTTGACTTTTAATTAGAATAACTTAGTTTGCTGAGTTATAGACAGCTGAACTAGTTCTAATTGTTTGTTGAACTAGTAGAGGATTAGCAATCAGTGAGTGCATTGGTGCATCCATAGGTGCTACTCTAGATAGATAAATATTCACTTACCAGAAACTCATGCATGTTGATTTAGAGAAACACCCAATTAAGACTACAGTGAAAGGAAAGTGTACTATTAGTTGTAGAATGATCTAAGTTGTATAGATCATGAAAATGCAATCATTTGTTGACCTAGTTTTGGATTGTGAAGTTTTGGAAGAATAATTTCCCCATTAAATATGGGTTGATAATTCAAGGAATTGTGCAAGGAAATAGGGTCTCAGCAAGCAGAATAAATTGGCTAAGCATTGGTGAATGCAGGCTTGTGAGGAAGAGAGTTGATCATACTTGTGAGGAATTGTTTGTGTGTGAACAATACTTGTATTATCACTCAGGTTTCTCATTAATGCAATAGATATTCAGTGTTTTGAGGAATGGATTTCCACAGAGAAACAATTTTGTTATGTGTCTTTGATTACCTTCCTCTTGTCAATTATTTTTTTCATCAATTCTTAGTTTCTGTTGAAAATAGCAACAAGAAATGCTAAATATAGACGTGCTAAATTTAGTACTGTTATAAATAGCATTTCGAGATACCTTCCTATTTTAGTTAGTCCCTGAACTAAAATAGAGAAGGAAAAATTCGAATTTGAACTTAGCAACTGTTTGTAAAATAATTAATTAATTCACCATGAGTTAATTAGTTGTAGAAAATAAAACATGAAGTCTATGTAGGGACATGCAATAGTTTCTTCAGTGATTGAGGAATTTATCCATCAGTTAAAGAGATAAGGATGAGTTGTAATTAGTTGGCTTAGTTAACTGAGTCAAGTCCAGCAAGATTAATTCAAACAATTTGTTGAATTAATTGTGAGTTCAGTTAGTTAATGCATGAATGCATGTAACTGCTACACTTCAGATAATTGAATATTCTCTCATAAATAACTCATGCATGTCAGTTCAAATAGAGACCCAGTTGAGATCAGATGGAGGGACAATGTACTATCAGTTGCTAGAATATTCCATTATGAATATCTCTTGCATGCAGAAAGAATTTATTCCTTAGAGATTGCGCAGTTACTTCTTCAGTTCTTATGAGTGTGATCAGACCGATTCACACATGTGGCATCACTAGACCCCAAGAAAAAATGCACAAGGAAATATGAGGCTTAGAGGGCTAAGGAAAGGCACATCTCTTTTCTACTCAGTCTGTGAGCTGTATTGTTTGATTACAGAGAGAGCATGATAGCTTGAGAGTTGATTCTTTTTGTAACTTGAACATATTTCCACTTATATGATAATATAGAGATTGGGGTTTTATGTTGAGGCTTTCCCTAGGTTATTTCTTCTGTTTTATGTGGGATTGATTTCTCATTCTCAGTTATATGTGTTCTCATTGATCTTGCTCATATTTGATTAAGCTTCCGCAAAGTTTGTTGTAGAAGTAGATCTTGTATTTTGCTTTAGTATATTACATAATTTGTTGATATATACTGGGAATTTCTACATGGTATTAGAGCAAAGGTGAACAAAGGATAATAACAGTATACAAGAAGGGAGAAGTTCAATGTGTGTCATTCCTGAATACAGAAATTGAGTTCTTATCACATCTCAATTTCACCAATGGCATTCAATGGCTTAAGACTCGAATATGATCTTAATGGCCATTCAAATTATATAGCCTAGAAGGATCGCATGGAAGTAGTATTAGAGGATAACGGTCTAAAGGACCTCATTGATCAAGAAGTCCCCAAGCCGACTGGTGGTACTGAAGTTGCGGAATGGAAGAAATGTGTGGCTAGAGAAAGGGGAATCCTCCTAGAGGGACTTCGAGACCACATTGTCTCGAGCCTCCATGGGAAGGAGACTCCATTTTTGATGTGGAAAACATTGAAATATCTATATCAGAATAGCAACGATTAGAGGAAGCTAGCACTAAAAGACAAGCTTCAAAAATTCAAGTGTGAAAAGGGGACATGATCTCTACATATCTGAACAAGCTCATCACCTGCAAGGATGAGCTTGGAAGTGTAGGGATCATGATCGCTGATGATGACATGGTGAGTCTTGCAGTCCTTAGTCTTCCTAAGAGCTGGCATAGCTACCAAGACTCAGTTAATGGAAGAGACAAACTGCCAGATTGGGAATGACTTTGGTCATATCTTATGCAACAGGAGATAAGAAGAAGCACCAGAGATGGATCCTCATCAAAGCAGGATGATGAGGAAAATCTAGCCTTAGCGAGTAAGGCGAGGAAAGGGAAAGGGAAGGTGTCCCATCCCAAATCCAGTTCTTCCCATGGTGGGAAGAAGTTTGAAAAATCAAAAGTGCGAGGCTTTCATTTTCATGAAGTGGGCCATTATGCTACGAATTGTCCACAGAAGAAATCCAATAAGGGATCCTCAAAGGGATCTGATGGTGAGGCACTGGCCTCACAGTTTGAGTTGGATTTTTCACTTATTGCATGCATGGTTTCATCCATGGTGGAATGTGTGTGGTACCTGGATAGTGGAGCCTCATTCCACATGTCAAGTGACAAGAATATTTTCAGTACCTTGGAGGAGAAGGATCTCCGAATGCGGATCGAGATGGGCTACAGTGGAAAGTACCGTGTTTCAGGTGAAGGTATGGTTGTGTTTCAGAGGGAGCATGGAGCTCCCGTCACCTTGATTGTTGTAAAGTATGTACTAGGTTTGAAGAATAATCTTGTGTTTGTCACTATGCTCGAAGATAAAGGCTATGATGTATTATTCAGTAAAGAAAAGGTATTCCTTAGGCATATCATTACTAGACAGACAAAGCAAATTTGGATTCTAGTAAAGAATCTCTATGAGTTGGAGGTAGACGATTGTGCTACATTGAGTTCCAAAGCTGAGATGGTGCAGAGCCAAGATGTTGGTGAATTATGGCATAGAGGACTAGGCCAATTATACCATGGAGCCCCAAAGATCATGCAACAAATTTCTACCGGACTTCCCAAGGGAAAATTGGAGTAGAGGAATACATGCAAAGGTTGTACCTTGGGTAAGTATGCAAAATCTTCCTTTCTGGATTGAGACAGTAGAGCTGGAGCAATCCTGGAGCGAGTTCACTTAGATGTTTGTGGACCATTCTCTATAGCCTCCACTACTAAACAGAGGTACTATGTTATTTTTATTGATGATTTTTCTCATAAATGCTAGATATACTTTATGCAAAGGAAGGCTCATACCTTCTTGAGGTTTTGTGAGTTTAAAGCCTTGGCAGAGAAAGAATCTGGAAAGAAAATAAAATCCTTGTATAGCGACAATGGTGGAGAGTATGTCTCCCAATAGTTTAAAGACTTCCGCACTACAGAAGGAATTAAACGGGAATTGACAGCACCCCATAACACAAAACAATATGGGGTGGCCAAAAGGAAGAACAGATTTATTATGGTAGCAACTCAAGTGATGTTGCATGACCAAATATTACCACTACATTTGTGGGTTGAGGCATGTAATACAGTAGTATACTTACAGAACAGAAGCCTGCACCATATACTGGGAATGATGACACCTATGGAGGCCTTTTCCATGACGCAACTAGATGTGAGTCACTTCTGAATCTTTGGATCATTAGTTTACTGTCATGTGACCAAATATGCCTGGAAGAAGTTGGATCCAATAGTTGAGTTGGGAATACTTGTGGGGTACATGGATACACCCAAAAACTATCGGGTGTACCTGCCTACCAGTCAAAGGATAGTAGTATGCAAGGATCTGAAGTTCGACGAGTAGAAATCCATGTGATTATCACTTGACAGGGAACTCAAGTTGCATGTACAGGAGGAAATTTCAATTCCAAAGGAGGACGAGCCTTAGATTGATGCGGAGCAGCCGCATGCAGAGGATCCGGGACTGGAGACATCCACTCATGCTGAGACGTCCAGAGATGGGCGAAAATTCTCAAAGGAAGCTGATAGGTTGATGTTGGATGCATGAAATAATTTTGGACAACCATCTTCTTAGTGCAGATAGAGGAGGTCACCCGAGCGATACACTGGGTACATGGCCCTGGTTGGGGATTTTGTATATACTAAACCTTCTTTATTCGAGAAGGCAATGCAGCAACCAGTTTGAGTTGACGCAATGGTAGAGGAGTATGACTCTATCATTCGGAACAATGTATAAGATGTTGTCCCAAGACTTCATGGTAAGTCGATGGTGAGTTCCAGATGGCTTTACAAGGTAAAGTAGGCGGCTACTGGAAATGTTGAGAAACATAAGGCAAGGTTTGTTGCCCTAGGTTTCTCACATGTCGAGGGAATTGACTATGATGAGACTTTTTCTCCCATAGAAAGGTACTCATCAATTAGATCAATGTTGGTGTTATCAGCTTAGATGCGATGGAAGATCCACTAGATGAACATGAAGAAAACATTCCTGAATGGGAAGATTGAGGAGGAGGTGTGCATTGAACAGCTAGAGGGTTTTGGGACCTTCGATCGAGAGTCACATGTTTACTAACTCAAGAGGGCTTTGTATGGGATGAAGCAAGCACCCTGTGCTTGGTACAATAGGATCGACAGCTATTTCACGGAGTTGGGCTTCACCAAGAGTGAATAAGATGTGAACCTTTACCACATCATGGTAGAAGGAAAACCATTGATCATTGTTCTTTATGTCGATGATGTTATTTTGACAGGTGATGATCAGCAGATATAGTCTTGCAAGGAGGACCTTCCAAGAGAGTTTGAAATGAAAGACATGGGTCTTATGCACTACATTCTAGGCATGGAGGTATGGCAGAAAGATGGTGAAGTATTTGTTTCTCAAGGTAAGTATGCCAATGAGATACTCAGTTGCTTTCACATGGCGAAGTGTAAGCCCATGCAAACTCCTCTAACTGGGAACTAGAGGAAGGAGGATTTTACTTCAGTTGAGGTAGCAGCTGCTACTATTTATTGGCAACTGGTGGGTTCACTTATGTATCTGGTGAACACACGACCCGACTTATGCTTTGCGGTGAACCAACCGAGTCAAGTTATGGTTAAGCCTACTCTGAAGCTTCACTCAGAGGTACATCTTAGTTCGGATTGTGGTACAGATGGACAAAGTGAGTGAAGCTTCAGGGCTTCACAGATGTGGATTGCGCAGGGAGTCCATCAGATCAGAAGAGTAATTTTGGAGGAATCTTCAACCATGGTTCAGTTGCAGTTTCCTGGTACAACAGGAAACAGATTTCAGTTGCACTTAGCTCAGCAGAGGCTGAATACATGGCTGCTAGTCAAGCTACATGTGAGGCGATTTGTATGTGGAAGATTCTAGTGGGATTGCTTCGTTAGAGGATGGATCCAACCATGATCTACTGCGATAACTAGAGTTATGTCAAACTCTCTAAGAATCCAGTTTTTCATGACATGTCCAAGCACATTGATATCTGGTATCTCCATCTTCGAGACAGTGTGGTCAAGAGGATCATGTTGTTGCTGTATGTTTTGACCGAGGAATACGATGCAGATATTTTGACTAAGGCATTGTCAAAATACAAGTTCGAGTTCCACATAGGCAGGATTGGGGTTACTAATAATCCCTTTCTTTTTTAGAATTGAAAATAGCAACAAGAAATGTTAAATATAGAAGTGCTAAATTTAGTACTACTATAAATAGAATTTTGGGATACCTTCCTATTTTAGTTAGTCCCTGAACTAAAATAGAGAAGTAAAAATTCGAATTTGATCTTAGCAGTTGTTTGTAAAAAAATAATTAATTAATTCACCATGAGTTAATTAGTTGTAGAAAATCAAACATGAAGTCTATGTGGGGACATGTAACAGTTTCTCCATTAATTGAGGAATTTATCCATCAGTTAAAGAGATAAGGATGAGTTGTAATATTGATTTGTAATTAGTTGGCTCAGTTAATTGAGTCAAGTCGAGTTAAATTAGTTAATGCATGCATGCATGTAACTGTTTCACTTCAGATAACTGAATATTCTCTCATAAATAACTCATGCATGTCAGTTCAGACAAAGACACAGTTAAGACCAGACAGAGGGACAATGTACTATTAGTTGCTAGAATATTCCATTGTGAATATCTCTTGCATGAAGCTGGAATTTATTCCTTGGAGATTGCACAGTTACTTGTTTAGTTTTTGTGAGTGTGATGAGGCCAATTCACACATGTGGCATCACTGGACAACATGAAAAACTGCACAAGGAAATGGGAGGCTTGGAGGGATAAGGAAAGGCATATCTCTTGTCCACTCAATCTATGAGCTATATTGTTTGATTACAGAGAGAGCATGATATCTTGAGAGCTGATTCTTTTTGTAACTTGAACATATTTCCACTTGTATGATAATACGGAGATTGGGGTTTTAGGATGAGGCTTTCCCCGAGTTATTTCTTCTATGTTATGTGTGATTGATTTCTCATTCTCAGTTATATTTGTTCTCATTGATCTTACTCATATTCGATTAAGCTTCCGCAAAGTTTGTCATAGAAGTAGATATTGTATTTTGATTTAGTATATTGCATAATATATTGATATACAGTGCGAATTTCTACAGTTTCCACTGTTTTAAGAGTAGAGTAGATTCTTGTCTTGTGTTTTCTTACATGACATGAGTTGTGAATCTACATGAAAATCTACATATTCCATCCCATAGTAGAAACTGGTGAAACCTAAGATCTACTAGTAGTATACATGGAAATAGGAGCAAAAGTTTTTTTCAAAATCTATTCCTTCATTTTTCTATGCTTCCATAAATGACGTGTTTGATTTTGTAAATCCATTTGGAAGTGACAATAGATTTGTCAATAGGTCTATGAATGATCTCCCAAACCCCATTCTTCATGATGGATTAATGTTCTTCCTGCATCGTTTTCTTCCATTCTTCTTGATGAGTGGATTTTTCAAAGGTAGTTGATTATTATTTTATTAACTTTGTCATGTATGTTGCATTTCCTAAGTATCTCTTTGGTATTTTTCTTTCTCTAAAATTTCCTTTAGTTTCTCCATGTCCTTCGGCATCTTAGAGTGTAGATTTTAACCAATTTGGAATCTTCTTTGTTTCAAGAAGATTATAAGTTAAATAAGCTCACTTGGTACTTCTTCTTCTTCTCAGTTTGCAAGTGCCTTGTCATGTTTCTCTTCTTCTTTAAATAATGATACATCTTTTTCATTAGATTCAATTATTATAATCCTTGGATCTTTTGTAGGCATAGTTTTCAACAAATGTAACATCCCTACTAACTTCCAATTTTCTTTCTTCTTTGATGTAGATTCTATAAGCCTTTGAAGAAACGCTATAACTAACGAAGATACCTTTTATACTTGTAGATTCTAACTTATTTCATTTGTATTTTGGAACATGGATGTATGCGAGACACCCAATGATTCAGGGATGTCATGCACATGGCTTCCTCCCTGTGAATGCTTCTTCCAATGTCATATTATCAAGGATTCTATGAAGACTTCTATTTTGTATATACACACTATTGTCATGGCTTTTCTTCTCGTAGATTTTTTTTTTTTATTATTTATCAAATATCATATTCCTTATGCATTCTTCAATGGTTCTATTCTTTCTTTTTGCTACTCAATTTTTTTCATGGTTGTAGGGAACAATGAGCTCTCTCTTAATAATTTCTTCTTTACAATATGAAATTAATTATTTTGAAGTGTATTCCCCTCCATTGTTAGATATAAAATACTTTATCCTTCTTTTAGTTATGGTCTCAACTTCAAATCTAAATTCCTTGAAATTTTCAAATACTTCATCCTTTGTCTTGAGAAGATAGAGCCATGTATTTCTAGAGTGATCATCAATGAAGGTCACATAGTAAAGATGGCCTCTGAGAGATTTATTATACATTAGCACACATACATTAGAATGCGTGAAGTCTAATATCTCCTTGGACCTTGTATCACTACCTATAAAAGGTTTCCTAGTATTCTTCCCCAAATCACATCCCTTGCATACTCCTTCATGATCTTCCTTGATGTTGGGGATTCCCTTTACCATTTCACTAAGATAGGGTGTTATCTTGTAATGATTATGCCCATATATCATATGCCAAAGTTCAATCGTTTTGATCTCCATGTGAACTAGGCTTGAGGAGATGGCGTTATAACTCTATATAGTCTTGCTTCGCAAACTCGAATAACCTTTGCATTTTTAATGCTTGAATCCTTTCCCCAAACCAAAAATTTTCCATCTACAAAAGAAAACTTATCTCCTTTATCTTCTAAACAAGAAATGGAAAGTAAATTATTTTTTCAGACTTAGGACATAAAGGATGTTGTTGATGTGTAACTTTCCTCCACTTTCCATCTTCAATGATGTAGATCCAAGGACCTTAACTACATAGTTGTTGTTATCTCCAATATCCATTGCATGTGATGATGGTTCCCTTGATACAAAGTTTTCCACTTTCTCCTGTCGTATTTCTTGAGGCTCCACTATCAATGATAGATGGACTACCATCATCGTGTACCTATAAGTGCAACCAAGAATCCTTCACTCTTAACTCTCCTAGGTGGGTTGTAGAGGATCCTTCCAATCCAGCTTCCTAAAATTCTCACGATATTGAGACCCATATTCAAGAAAATTTCCATTGAGGAAGTAAAATTTCCTCCGAAGATTGCTTTTTCCCTCGGTCAAATGATAACAAACAAAATGATCTTCAACTAGCCCTTATTTCACCTTAGCTCCGATAGCATGTTGAGAAATTAATGCTTTGGCTTTGATTCCTCTTTCTTGATAATTACTTGTGATTTATGTTGGCTTCTTTTACTTCTTTATTAGTTTATCTTTGAACAAGAAATTGCCAAATAAAATTTATATGAAGACCACAAGAACAAGAGACACATGATCTAGGCACTCAACCAAGGAAAAAACCCACTAAGGGGAATCCCTATCCAATACATTCAATAGTATATTTAAATGAACATGAGACAATAAAAGAATATTTAGACCTAGACAAAGACATCCTCCAATCACCAAGCTACCCCTTACTCCTTGTAGATGACCCTTGTCAAAGTCTCCAAGTGGCAGCTTCCCATTAACAACTTCAATCCATAGTTTCAGCCCCTAGTTATAGATTTTCAATGCCCAGCTTCGGAAATTCAGACTTGTACTAGATTCATAATTTTGCCCCCAACTATAGCCTAGAAACTTTTCAGGTGTGAGATAAAGGTGCCCAAAAAATTAATTTATAGCTTCCCAACTTCTTACTTCCTTCTCTAGTAACTTTGCTTTCTTTTTTTGCTCCTTTTTCTTGTAGATCGAACTTGTTCAGTGGGTTCTCTAAATAGACCAGACCACCTATCTATATATAGAATTTTATTGTGTTGAATAGCTCTAATCCAGGCTGACTTCATGAGGATAGGGCTGACTTGGTGTGGAGGTGACAAATGACTTTTATGACTCAAGAATAATTACTTTTACATGATACAAAGCCCAAGAAGGGTGTCATAAAAATGACAATGGCCCTAACGATTCATGATAAAACCTAGAAGCCTTGAATAGAGGCTTTGACCTAGAAATCATTGACCCAATCATGAAACCCATGCTTTAATAAGTCATTTTCTTTAATAATAAAATTTCTTTTGACAAATACAATTATAAAGATCAACACTAGTTATATTCTTCAACACATCAATGTGGCTCCCTCCAAATTCTTCAGAGGTTCTCAAGGCCTTCATTAGGGTTGTTCTCTTTCTCTATTATTATTCCTAATTGTATATAAAGTCTTTATCAACTTTATCAAAATGCTTAAATCTTCGGGATTTTTTTAAATGTATTAAAGTTTTAGACTCTATTCAAATTTCCCATCTCCTCTTTATTTAATGTATTGTGTTGCATTTAGGGATAATTTAGAGATATCATCTCTTTAAAAAGTGCTATAAACCATTTATGCAAGGCCATTAGAAT
Source organism: Pinus taeda (assembly GCA_000404065.3). Taxonomy (NCBI): domain Eukaryota; kingdom Viridiplantae; phylum Streptophyta; class Pinopsida; order Pinales; family Pinaceae; genus Pinus; species Pinus taeda. Next base: position 204,271 of record APFE030970003.1, read on the forward strand.
GACCATTAACTCGTAAAAATCTTACCTAATTAGTCATGAAAATTCAAACTCATTTAACAATTTGGCTAGTGAATCTTCTCCTTTCACTTTGAAGCAATTAGAGGACAAGCTGAAACAACAATATGGGACTTCCGCTTACTAATGACAACAAGAAAACCACAATGAATGTTGTGAGATCCTCTTTATCATATGTATCTACTCTTGCAAAAATGCTACCCACAGTAGTTGTTTTCATATTTCAGATTTTGTCGAATCTTCTCTCACAAAATGACGACTGTGGAAATGGCAATAAGATTTTGGTGGGAGTTTGTGTGGGCATTCTTGGAATTGTATGCTTCCTTCTCTCATTCTTTGACACCTTCAAAGACGAAAATGGCAAAGCCCACTATGGGATCACCACCATAAATTGGATGATGACAATTAGCGGTGGAAAGAACAAAGTTAAGCCTTCAAACAAAACAAACTATAAGCTTGAATTGAAGGATTTTCTCGGAGTGGTCACAGCAGTTGTGGTGTTTTTTGTGGTTTCCCTCACAGACAAAAACGTGGTACAGTGTTTGTATCCGTCAGCCTAAAGCAGAATAAATAAGTGGGTTCAAGCTCTACCTATTGTAGTGAGTGTTGAATTGATGCAAGAGAATGTGGACTTAGCCAGCAATGTCAAAGTTTGTTCACATTTTGCTGCTAAACAAGTTGAATTTCACTGACCTGAGTGGTCAAAAGTCAGTTTTTACTGAGACGATTGGATCTCTCAAGAAATAAGTTGTATTTCATTATTGTAATAGTTATAAATTGTTTTATTTTAGATTCAAATATAAGTTGTTAACATAGGTGTGTGATGTGGCAGGAAAATAGTGATTTGATTGTTAGATTATTTAAGAATAGGGGTTGAGTTGTTAGATAGGATTGGATTGATAAAAAGAAGAAAAATATAATTCAAAAGGAGAGGGAGAAATGAGAGAGGATTTAGTGAAGCGAGAGTCAGGTGATAGAGTGAGGACTTCCATATTGAACAAAGGTATTTTAAAATCATTGTAATGAAGCCCAAGGCTGAAACTCTGTAATCATTTTTATTATGAATAATTTATGATTGTAATGAAGCCATTGTATACGAAAATGGAAACATATGAGATTGCCCAGAGAAGAACACGTGATGAAGGGGAAGAAAATGCTAAAGAAGAATCTTCTGAGGAAGAAGAAGAGGAGGAAAATGAAACTACCAGAGTTGTTAAGATGCTGGCAAAAGTAGGAGGAAATCCAAAGGTAGAAATTCCTACATATGAAGGGAGTCTTTGTAGAGAAGCTACTTGATTGGATTAGGTCATTAGACAAATATTTTGACTATGAAGAGGAAGCTGACAATAAGAAGAAGGTGAGATTTGCAGTCAAAATATTGAAGGGTCATGGAGCTATTTGGTGGGACCATCTACAGACATCCAAAACGAGGAAAGGAAAGTCCAAGATCAAGCAATGGGACAAAATGGTAAGTAAGATGAAAGCCAAATTTATGCCTAAAGATTATGAGTTAAATCTTTTTAAACAATTGTAGAATTTAAGGCAAAAATGAATGTCTATTAATGAATACACAGAAGAGTTTTATAGATTAAGTATTAGAGTGGGACATGTAGAAGATGGCATGGAGAAGGTAGCCAGATATATCAATGGCTTAAGTTATGACATACAAGATGAGATCATCTTGATAAATTTGAAGACTATTGAGGATGCCTATCAAGCAAGTTTGAAGGCAAAGGAGAAGATGTTCAGAAAACATAATCAAAGGAATAGAGGAAGAACTGTAGTAAGAGGTAGAGGAACTACCAAACCAAGGGGACAGCAACATCAGCATGAAGCAGGCAGTTCAAGTAGCAAACCACCACAGAGAGGCGATTTTAATAGAGGATGATTTGCGCCTAGAGGAAGAGGCCGAGGAAGAGATGTTCGATGCTACACATGTGGAGAATGGGGACATGTGTCATGGGACTGTCCTCATAATAAACCAGCAAGTCAGAGGAATGCGAATGTGGCTAAATCGAAGCTAGAAACACCTCAACTTATGGAGAAGGAAGAACCCCTTGAGGTAGGAGAATCCCTAATTTTGAGAAGGGAATTTCTTAAGACATAGAAAGAGATTAAAGAACCAGTGCAGAGGAAGAATTTATTCATAACTGCCTGTAAATCTAAAGGTAAGTGTTGTAAAGTAATAATTAACAGTGGAAGCACTTAACCTTGTTTCTACAATGATGGTGGATAAGCTCAGATTAGCAAAGATAGTTCATCCTACTCCTTACAAAGTGTCGTGGTTGTAGAAAGGACATCAGATCGTTGTGACACAACAATGCAAGGTTGAAATACAAAGTCGTATGTATAAAGATGTAATATTATGCGATGTAATGCTAATGGATGTATGCCATGTATTATTGGGAAGACTGTTGCAGTTTGATTGGAAAGTTATTCATGATGTGAGGAAAAACACTTATACTTTGGAGAAGGATGGAACTAAACAAACATTGTTGCTATTGAAGGATGACGCTGACAAAGGAGCACCTAGAAATAGTGTTATGCTAATGAGTGGAAAGGAGTTGTTACAAGAGATTGGAAAAGGTAAAGAAATGCATTTTGCTGTCATAGTGAGACCGAAGGTAATTTTAACTTCCACGAACTTGGATGATTTTCATGAAGAAATTCAAATTTCGTTAGATGATTTTGCTGACATTATTATTGATGAGTTACAAAATACATTGCCACTGATCAGGAGTATTAGCCATCATATTAATCTAATACTAGGAGCGAGTTTGCAAAATAAAGTAGCGTAGAGATTAACTCCTCAAGAGAATGTAGAAGTTGGAAGGCAAGTGCAGGAACTGATGGATAAGGGACTAATTAGAGAGAGTCTTAGTCCAGGTGTTGTACCAATAGTACTTAATCCAAAGAGAGGAGGTGAATGGCGTATGTGTATGGATTCCAGAGCCATAAACAAGATCACAATGAGGTATAGATTTCCTTTGCCATGCATGGATGATTTAATGGATTGTTTGAGTGGATAAAAGTATTTTACTAAAATAGATTTGAAGAGTGCATATCATCAAATAAGAATTCAAGAAGGAGATGAGTGGAAGACTGCATTTAAAACAAACTTTGGGTTGTATGACTGGTTAGTGATGCCTCTTGGACTCACTAATGCACCTAGTACATTCATGAGATTGATGAACGAGGTCTTGAAGGAATTTGTAGGAAAGTTTGTGATTGTTTACCTTGATGATATTCTAGTTTTTAGTAAAAGTAAGGAAGAACATCTAGAGCATCTTAACTTGGTTTTAAGAACTCTGCAGAAACGTAGTTTCATGAAGGAAGAATTGATTTACTTGGGATTTGTAGTTTCCAAAGAAGGATTGAAAATGGAGAAAGTCCAAGCAATTTGGAAGTAGCCTATTCCCAGAACTATATTTGAGGTAAGAAGCTTTCATGGCCTTGCAAGTTTTTATAGAAAGTTTATCAGAGGTTTTAGTCAGATTTGTGCATCAATTCTTGAAATGATTAAGGAGATTAATCAGTCATTAAAGCGGACAGAAGCAACAGATAGGGATTTTAAATTTTTGAAGAGGAAAATCACAAAGGAGCCAATTTTAGCTTTACCTGACTTTGAAAAGGTATTTCAAGTTGAAACATATGCTAGCGGAGTTGCAATTGGGGCAGTTCTGAGTCAGGAATAGAGACCGATAGCATATTTCAATGAGAAATTGAATGAAGCAAAAAAGAAATATTCTTCTTATGATAAAGATTTTTACACTATTGTGCAAGCCTTGAATAAATGGAGACATTATTTGTTGCCAAAGGAATTCATATTGTATTCGGACAATCATGCATTACATTTCATAAATAACTAGCCGAAATTGAACCAGAAACATGCCAAGTGGATAAAATTTTTGCAGAGCTTTACTTTTGTGATAAAGCACACAAGTGGTAGGTTGAATAAAATCATTGATGCGTTGAGCAGGGTAAGTTTTATTGTGCAGGAATCCAAAGTTGGGTTGTAGGATTTGAAGAAATGATTGAAATGTACAAAGATGATGTATATTTCAAAGATATCTATACATCAACTTAAAACACAATAGTGCATAACATAAGTTAGTGATTATATTATCTCATGCAAGGAGGCTTATTATTTAAAGGCAACAAGTTGTGTATTCCCAAATGTTCTATGAGGGAAAACATAATAAAGGAGAAACATAGTGGAGGATTATCTGGTCACTTTGGACAAGACAAAACCTTTGCTCATGTGAATGATTTTTATTATTGGCCAAAAATGCAAATTGATGTTAAGAGATTTGTTGAGAAGTGTAGGATATGTCATCATGCTAAAGGGAGAAGTCAAAATAGAGGATTGTATTAGCCATTGCCAATACTAGACCAACAGTGGGATGCAGTTAGCATGGATTTTCTTTTGGGATTAACAAAAACCAAAAGAGGGAATGATTCCATTAATATTGTGGTAGATAGATTTTCCAAGATGGCACATTTCATTGCTTGTAAGAAGACTAGTGATGCAAAAAATATATCTAATCTATTTTTTCCATAAATTGTAAGATTGCATTTACTGCCTATAAGTATTGTGTCTAATAGAGATACGAAGTTTGTAGCACATTTCTGAAGAACTCTTTGGAAGCAACTAGGAGCTAACCTTAGTTTCAGTTCAACATACCACCCTCAAAAAGATGGATAGACCGGAGTAGTAAATAGGATCTTGGGAAACATATTGAGAAGTTTAGTGTATCGAAATCCTAAACAGTGGGATTTAGCACTAGCTCAAGCTGAATTTTCTTATAATGACACTCAAAAATGAAGTACTGGAATGAGTCCATTTTAGATTGTTTTTGGAATGAATCCAACATGTGTGTATGAGCTCAGAAATTTGGATAAACAGGAGACAAGAAGTGAAAAACCTGAAGAGTTTGTAAAGCAAATGCAAAGACTTCAAGAAGATGTCAAAGGTAGATTGCAAGAAAGCAGTGGTAAATACAAACAGAGAGTGGATATGAAAAGAAGAGAGAAATAATTCAAAGTGGGAGATTTAGTGATGGTATATTTGAGAAAAGAAAGATTTCTTGCTAAGACTTACAATAAACTAAATATGAAAATGATAGGACAATGTAGAATTGTAAGAAAGTTTTCAACTAACGCATATGAAATTGAATTTCCAGAAGGGATTGGAATATCACCTATTTTAAATATTGTAGATTTGTATCCATGCAAAGGGACAGAGAAAGAACTACAATAGGAAACTACAGAAGATGGAGTTCAAACATTGAACTGGGAAGAACAAATGCCAAAGGCCGTTAAGAAAGATGTTGAAGATGTTTTAGTGAAAAGAGTATCCAAAAGAACCAGGGGAAAAACTTATTTTCAATATCTAGTCAAATGAAAAGGATAGACAGTGGAGGATGCTAGTTGGTTTACTACAACAGAGTTGCAGAAGTGTCGAGTAAGCCTTTAAAGCCTGAAGGATGATTCTTTTCTTCCCTAGGAGTCTGATGTAGCAGAATCTGGACTAAGCCAACAATGTGAACGTTTGTTCACATGTTGTGGCTAAACAAGTTGGATTTCACTGTCTTGAGTGTTCAAAAGTTAGTTTTTACTGAGAGGATTGGATCTCTTAAGAAATGAGTTGTATTTCTTTATTGTAATACTTATAAATTGTCTTATTTTAGATTCAAAGACAAGTTGTTAGCATAGGTGTGTGATGTAGCTAGAAAATAGTGATTTGACTGTTAGATTATTTAAGAATAGGGATTGAGTTGTTAGACAGGATTGGAAAATGCAATGCGAAAGGAGAGGCAGAGATGAGAGAGGATTGAGTGAAGCGAGAGTTGGGTGATAGAGTGAGGAATTCCATATTTAACAAAGGTCCTTTAAAATAATTGTAATCGAACCCAAGGCTGAGACTCTGTAATCATTTTTATTATGAATAATTGACGCATGTGTATGATTATATATTGATGTTTCATGTGATTATACATCGGGTTTGACGAATCCCTTGTTTGCATTTGTTTCTTTGTATTCGAGACAGAGTTGTATATTTCTTTTTTTTCATCTTCTATGATATAAAACACAGAATTATTGGAAATCACAACCTTTTATATTATTAATAGTGTTGATGTCGCTTAAGTCCCAGCAGTTGATCGAAGTCCCAATCAACAGTACGAAATCTCGTCAATTGTTGGATCATCCCATATCGCATCACAATATTTGTTTGTAAGGGAGTGGACCTCCGACCTTGAAGAATTGCGATGTACGATCACTGTAACATCACATCGCAATGAAACATCGATGTGTGGTCAAACCACATACCTTAAGAAGTTGTGAAGTGCGATCGTGAAATATCGCATCGCAGAACGCCTTTGTGTGTTATCGAACACCAGCTGTAGAGACAGTGTGATATGCGATTGTGATGCATCACATTGCAATATTCATTACAAAGCAAATGGGACTTGAGCATTGGAAACTTGTGATAACGATATAACATGGACCGTTGGATAATGTGTTGCACTCTATAGTGAACCACCAAGAAATCTCTATTCAAAGGGGAAATATAAATGTTCAAGAATTTATAAAGGAAATCCAATCAAAGATCAGAGTAGCACTGTGGAGAATTGAATTGTAAAGGAGATAGCAAACACGGGGCCAATTGTTGAGGTTTCTCAAAATAATTGATTCTCGTGTCATGTATCCGGTGCGGTGTGCATTCTGTTTCCATGTAAAAGGCAAGGGCTCAGTCATCCCATGACAACAAAGTGATCTCATATTTGAGGCTTTGGCCTATGTGTGGCTGGCGACTCCATTTTCATTGTGAAATAGCTTACAAAATTTTTTGAAAAGCAATTGCAATTTTTTAATATCTCAATTATACTATTAGATTTTGTTCATTCTTTTTAATGTCTGGATTATATGTGTTACACAACTTCAATATTAGAAAATTAATCTTTTATATCTAACTAATTGATAGTTTTTATTATAATTATAAAAGATAATAGTATAATTTTTATTGAGCTACAATCATTTTTAAATTTAGAATTGACATTTTTTTTAAAATTATTTTTTGAATGAAAATACAATTATGAAAATATATTGTTGGTTATAATAAAAACATAAATGACTATACATATTTTCTTAAGTTTAATTAAAAGCATTATAAAATATTAACCAGAGAGATCCATCTTAACTCCAGATCTATCAAGCATAAAATCCAGAGTTAAATAGATCAAGATTTAAGATGGATCTAGACTGGTATTTACCATATCTCTTTTATAAATATGGTACTTGGCTCATGGTATTAAAAATAATTTGTCCCATGGTATATAGCCCACAGGCTTCACGTAACTAAAACCTATTTTTTTAGTTTTTGTAAATATAAAAAAGTTTATGGAGTAAATATAAAAAAGTTTTTATTTATTTACCATAACTCTAGTTTATTTATATTTATATTTATTTACCATACCTCTCGAGCAAGTATAAAAATATATTTTATTTATTTACCATACCCCTGGTTTATTTATATTTTATTTATTTACCATACCCTTTTTTTAGGGTTCATAAACCTTTCATATTTTAAATTTATATTGTGCTTATAGATAATAATAATAATTAAATTGATTTTTAAATAATATCGACACTATTTAAAAATGTTAAATATTTATGCGTTTAGGCGTGAGATCTACCCGGATACTTGTGGTGCTCAATAATAACATACACAAATGATTATACATATATTTGGTTATTTTTCATTAAAATTATTATAAAACATTAATATATTTGGCCGTTCCACATTTCACTCTCATTTTTAGAGTCAAATAAAATATTTTGATATCCACCTTAAATAATATAATTTTATATAACTTAGATATAAACAAAAAACAAAAAGATACAAACATCTATTTGGCTTATAAATATTTCCAATGTAAAACTTCAATAAATTTTTTGATATCTATATTGATTAATATATTTCAATAGATAGAAAATAATTTAGCTACTTCTTAGTAAAAAATGAGTATCTCATTTAATTTTTAAGATAAAATATTAATAATAGTAAATTGTTCAAAACTATAATTTAAAAGATAAAAAATTTTATATGGTCTATATAGAGACAAAAAACCACTATGTATCTATGCTACTCACACATTTATCAAACAACTAAAAAGGATTAAATCTCTTAATGTTTGAATTATTTTTGAATTTTTGATTCTAAAAAAAATATTTGCATATAATGAAATTTGATCCCTCACATCTCTGACTGAATTTATAGTTAAAATGGATCTATACTAGTAGCTAAATTTTGTTATAATTATAAAAGATATAATTATAATTATTATAATTAGTTTAGTCAGTGAAATCTAATTATTAAAGTACATTGTTATTAAAAAGTTCACGAATTCAATTTTCTCAAATTTAATAGTGCACACAAGGTATATTCAATATAAATAATATACATATACAATCCACATCCTGTAACATCCCGAAACATTGTAAACATCCTGTTGTAGTTATTTTTTTTACTATAAGTATTTAAAAAAACTGATGGTTGATTAAATAAAAAAAATATACATATGAAATTTCCAATTATTGACTATGGAATATTTTGTTAAGGTTCTTTTCTTCTTTTGTTTTAAAAAAAAAATAACCTGGCAATTTCCGAGAAGGGAAAATTGGCCATCAGGAAGTTGTTGGGTGATAACCCTAACTGCCTCTCCCTAACTGAAAAACACCCAAAAGAAAAGAAGGTGTGGAGAGGGAAAAACCATGCTGAAAGGTCAGAAATAGAAAGAAGAGAATGCTAAGTCTGGTAGAGATTAGATGGCATATGCACCTGGTGTGCAAGCGCTTGCAGAGGTTGGGACCTTGCAAGATAGCTCGGGGGGAGATATTGTCGAGAAGGACTTATCTCATGGTTGGGTGGACAATTGACAGATAAGAAGTGGAGGCATTCTTCGGAAACAGGTTACTATCTTTCTGTAGAAATTAGGTAAGTAAGCTATTATTTATTTTACTTAATATTGAATATCTGAAAAATGCCTATGTATTAAGGTATGTGTAACATTAGGAATTATTGAGTTCCTTTTCAGGATTTTCTAAGGCATTATAATTCTCTGAGTAAAGAAATTAATATGGAAGTATTACAAAAAGAAAAGAATTAGAAAATGCTCGATATCTCAGGGAAATTGTGGTAGGATAAATAACAGAATAGACTCGAGTAGGGGCTCTCGAGACTAGTGGAATGGGATTCCTGTAATAACCCAATAGGGTAAGACAGTTTAAGGATTATTACTTGCACAGTAAACCTAAAGATTTAATACAAGATAGTATACAAGTTAAGAAACGCTGTAAAAATGTCAATCTGCAAGTACAATATTGATTGGAAAAGTTAATGATAGCAATATAAGACCGAACACACCATAAGCATTAATGTGGGTAAAATTAACAACCCTGACTCGCGGAGGCCGAGCGCCGCTCGACTCTTTAAAAATTTCAGAGCATTGAGTTCATGCCTCTACCGGCCCAACGCTGACGAGCCAATACCCTATGGGCAATAGCGACCATGGAAGACCGTGTTGGGTAGCAGAGACCCTTGTTGGGCATAATAATAACTAAATTTGAATGAATTTGAAAACATAGAAATTTATTCCTGTATAAATAATTTCGTTGTTCAAAATGCATATATAACCGAGGCCAAGTCGCACCATGGATTCATCGTGACAATCCCGAAAGGGAAGAAAATAAAGAAGGAAATGATTTCATCTTTAAAAGAAAACGATTGTGAACCAATGCATCAATAGACCCCAATCTTCTTAGATTAAATACAATTACTATCAGACAAACCTTTATAACCGGAAGATAGTAATAGAAAATCTAGAAAACTTCGATAAGGAAGGGCGGTGGTCGTTTAACCACTTATAAATAAAAAAATTCATTAAGCATGTGAATTACCAAATAACAAAGGAAAACAAGAAGATTAACCCTACTATGACCTGTAGAATCATTGCACACGCATTCTTCCCAATTTCATTCTCTGTTTAAGCATTCAAGAGGCGAAGCGACAATTGCATGCACAGACTTAAAACATTTCAATAAAAGAATTAATATCGAACCATAGCTAAGCTAATTAAACAAATACCAATTCCAACTGAGTTCAATCTTCACAAAGTCTAACCCTAGACAGAGATAATATGACAATAATAGAACTACTACCAGCATAACCAAAATACATTTGGGTTTAGCAAACTATTAAATTCTCCAACCAGCCAAACCGACGATATGTCAAAGTGTAGTCTCATTACAACTTATACATATGGGAAGTTACTATCGGCGTCTTTTAAGAGGACGGCCGAGAGCCCCAGTTTGTTCCCGGAGAAAATAAATAACAAAAGAGACAATGCTCTAAAGACTCAGAACCATGCCTGTAAACAGGAACATAGAACCCCGCTGATGCAAAGCCATATTTGCAGTACGCTTACCTGGAAGGCAGAGAGCAAATTGTCGCATGGGTATGCGGATATCCTTGCATTTTCTCCGTTCTTACAGGATGCATGCTTAAATTAGCAGTGGAAACCAAGAACCAGCGTTAAATGTTAAAAATAGACATGAGCAAAAACAGAAAACATACAATCACCTGGTGGGAATAAAATTAAACAAGGGTTAGACGCCGATGCCGATGAAACAAGGGTAGCAGAGGAGACGCTGCGGAGCAGAGCAAATGCCAAAGGCCAAGATCAAATGAACCCTTTTCCTTTGAAATGGCAGGGTTATACCTCCTCCATGCAAATGGACGGTCGGATCAGCAATACCATCTCTCCACCATTGATGAACTGGAGTAATCCCAAGGCCGCGGATTCCAGGGATTTCTCTGCCATGCCACATCAATGCGGACAGGCAGTGTTTAAATGTGGTATGGTGAAGTTTAATATAAAAATTGGATAACCATATATTGTGACAAGCAGAAGGACAGAGTGAAAACATTTAAATAATAATCCCAATGAATCTGCACAGCCAAGTAAGCGTTACGGAACAAGAACATTAAAACCGGATTAAAAGTATGTGACAGTCCAAAGAGGATGTGCCTCGAAGCTAGGTCTAGTGGTGTACTCGCGCCACGGATTGACACCTCAGCTATACAGCTAGATGGGTCATTGACTTGTGGGGTGGTAAAAATAATTGATAACATTATCATATTACCCCAATGATGCTATACGAATATATACATACATACATACATATATATATATATATATATATATATATATATATATAATATAAATATATATGTATATATGTATATATGTATATATGTATATAGTATATATATATATATATATATATATATTATATAATAATATATACATACATACATACATACATACATACTACATACATACATACATACATACATACATACATAATACATATATATAATAATATATATATAAATATATATATATATATATATATATATATATATATATATATATTAATTCTTATGGAGAGAATGTTACAAAGGGTATCAGAGCGAAAGTTCCCATACTGTGTGAACCTCTGGGATAATTGAGCAGATAGGAATGTCTTAAAAATATATATATATACAAAATAAAAAAAATTCCACAGTCGTCATTCATGTATAATTGAAATGAAAAGTTAATATTACTGACTACTCTGTTGGTTCCGTTTCATGTTAAACTCAGGACAGCAAAGGAGAGGCAGCAAGCATTAAGTATGCGAAGAGCTGGCAGTGCCCCGCATAGATCTACAGTGGGTCAAGGACCTGCACTAAATCCTGGGGATAACCCAGAAGTGGGTACAGCTCGGGGAGGAAACACGTAGCACAAACATGGCAATATGACGGTACAAGAACTGAAGAATGAAATGGCGCGTTTACGAGAAGATAATGCCCGCCTCACGTTGGAACAAGAAATAATTTTAAAAAGTCTATCTGACAAACAGAACCCACCCCTAGCTAATCCCAGTATAGAGCAGCAGGGGATGTCAGAAGAACAAATCCATCATACAGAATCTGAGAGATCAGAAGAGAAGGAAGAACGATCTGATAATGCATCTGAACAACAGACCTCGAAACGGTAATGAATAGAGTTGCAAGGGGAATTTCGAAAAATTAAACCTCCGTATTTTGACGGGGAACAAGAGGAAGCGGCTGAAGCATGGTTAATAAACATGAATAAATATTTTCAGCTTTACGAATATGATCATAATCTGAAGGCACGATTGGCTATCTTCCAGTTACAAGGGAAGGCGACCTTATGCTGGGAGGAAGTTAAAATCGTAAAGAGAGTAGGCGAATAAACCATAACTTGGGAAAAATTTCAGAAATATTTTAAAGAAAGATATTTAACTGAACATTTCTACGATGAGAAGGCAAAGGAGTTTCACGATTTGTGACTGGGACAACAGACTATGGACGAATTTATCACCCGATTTACTTCCCTGCTTCATCATGTGCCTTATATTAGAGAAGAAAAAGCAAAGGTGCAAAGATTTGTTAGTAGTTTACCCCTGTACATACGAGAAAGGATTGAGTTTGACAATCCTAGGACCATGGATGAAGCCATCCGCAAGGCCAAAATCTGCTACCAGCAGAATAAATAGAAAGGGGAAGCCCCGAACAAGAGATGGAATGAGAAAAGAGGTAACAAGGTAGTTGGGGCCGGTAAAGGAAATCACAGTGGAGGAAGTAAGGGGATTAACAAAGGACAGAACAACAAAACTACGTAGAGAAGTTCATTTAAATCTAAACCAGCTAGCGAATCCAGAATAAATGAACAGCTGACTAGATTGGAGGGTTAAGGGGCAGCTCGACCCCCAGTACAATGTTGGGGTTGTGGAGGACCTCACTATGTCAAAAACTATCCGCAACGAAAGGGAAATGAGCAGGTGTCCCAAATCCATGAAGCATCAACAGTTGGTGATGTGGGGCGTAGCATGCCAAGGATAAACGTAGCTCTAGATGATCGTCAAGCAGAATATCAGCCGACCATGGTGGAATTCGAAGGTAAAATTTCAAACCTTTCTGTAGCTATTTTAATAGACCCAAGAGCTACCTTAATTTACATTAGTCCAAAGGTAGTAGAATATTGTAGGTTACAGCTTGTTAAATTTAAGAATTCATGGCTAGTACAGCTAGCTACATGGGCCAAGAGGCGAGTATTGGCAAAAATTAATAACTGCCCTTTAACAATAGCGGGACAGCAAATAGTAGCAGATTTAAATGTGCTTCCTTTGGGTTCATACGATGTGTTGATCGGTATGGACTGGCTGGAAAAGCACTGGTCTTTAATAAATTGCAAAACAAAGACTATTAATTATAAGAACGAATTTGGAGAGAGACAGGAGATACAAGGAATCAAGCAACCTGTGCAGATTCAGCCAATAACAACATCCCAATTAGCAAAATGCCTAAGGAAAGGTTGCCAAATTTATGCTATCCAAGTGGGCTATGTTGAATCAAAGAATAAAACAGCCACCCTGGATGATATCCCGATGATACGAGAGTTTGCGGATGTATTTCCAGAAGAGATTCCTGGACTGCCACCTAAAAGAGATATGGACTTTACCATTGAATTAATACTAGGGGCAACACAGCTATCACGAGCACCTTATAGAATAAGCGTACCTGAGCTAACAGAATTAAAGATGCAGTTACAAGAATTATTAGATAAGCATTACATTCGCCCCAGTGTGTCTCCAGTGCTATTTGTTAAGAAAAAGGATGGAACTCTACAAATGTGTATAGATTATCGTCAGTTGAATAAGCTAACGATCAAGAATAAATACCCTCTGCCCCGAATTGATGAACTCTTTGATCAAGTAAAGGGTGCAACGATGTTTTCCAAGATTGATTTGCGCTCAGGTTACCACCAGATCAGGATTAGGGAAGAAGACATTGCTAAAACAACTTTCAGAACAAGGTACGGACACTACGAGTTTGTAGTGCTACCTTTTGGGTTAACCAATGCCCCTGCCACTTTCATGTGTTTAATGAACAGTGTGTTTCACCAATTCTTGGACAAATTTGTGTTGATATTCATCGATGACATATTGATATACTCCCGTTCTATGGAAGAACACAAAGAACACCTTAAGCAGGTACTACAAACCCTCCGCGAACACCAATTATATGGCAAGTTCAGTAAGTGCGATATCTTCAAGGAAGAAATACAATATTTGGGCCATATAATCACCAAAAGGGGGATTGCAGTAGATCCTGAAAAGATAAGGACCATCATGGAATGGCCTATACCAAAGGACGTAGCAGATATAAGATCCTTTATGGGATTAGTCGGCTATTACCGAAGATTTGTGGAAGGTTTTTCAAGAATAGCATACCCTATCACCTCCCTACAGAAAAAAGGAAGGGCATTTAAATAGACCTCAGAATGTCAAAAAAGATTTGAGCAACATAAGCATCTGATCACTACAGAACCCATCCTGAGCATAGCTGACCCTAATAAAGACTACGTGGTGTGCACTGATGCAAGTAAGGAAGGGGTGGGAGGTGTGTTAATGCAAGAGGGAAAAGTAATTGCTTATGAATCAAGAAAGTTAAACGAACACGAGTAAAAGTACTCCTCTTATGACTTGGAGTTAATGGCCATCATACACGCACTGAAGATGTGGCGACATTATCTCATGGGGAGGAAATTTTTGCTACTAACAGATCATCACAGTCTGACCAGTTATTTCAGCCAACCTGCATTGAATGCAAGACAAGCACACTGGGCAGATTTCCTAAGTGGGTTTAACTTTGATATTAAACATTTGAAAGGGAAAGAAAACCAGGTGGCTGACGCTTTAATTCGGAAGGTACAATGTTTGTATGAAATTTCATCCAGTGAGTGGAAAAATCCTTTTCCAGGAAATGATCAAAAGGGCAGCAAAACAAGACGTTGAATATCAGCAAATAAAACAACAAGTACAGCAGCCTACCAGCAAAAGAAATCAGCAAGAATATGAGATAGATAATGAAGGAATGTTGCTTTATAAAAAGAGACTGTATGTATCTGATCAAAACAGTCTTAAAAATCTAATTTTAGAAGAATTTCACACCAAACATTATGCTGGGCACCCAAGATATCAGAAGATGATCACTGTGCTATGAAAACAATACCAATGGCCTGGGATGAAAAGGAATGTAGCTGAATATTTAGCGCGGTGTTTGGAATGTCAGCAGATTAAAGCAGAGCATCAACACCCATCAGGGTTGCTACAACCCTTATCTATTCTGGAATGGAAATGGGAAACCATTTCTATGGATTTCATAACTGGCCCGCCTAGGACAAAGAAGAATAATGATTCTATTATGGTGGTGGTTGATAAATTGAGTAAAGCAACCCATTTTATACCTATGCAATCCACATACAGGGCTGTGCAAGTTGCCCACATTTTTATGCAAAATGTGTTCAAACTACATGGACTTCTGAGGACAATAATTTCTGATCGTGACGTGGAATTCACATAAGCTTTTTGGAGAACATTATTCGCAGAATTGGGGACATAGCTGAACTTCAGTACAACGTACCACCCCCAGACCGATGGCCAAACAGAACGAGTAAATCAAGTGGTAGAAAACATGTTAAGGGCCTATGTAATGCAAAAACCAATGCAATGGGAAGAGTACTTACACTTGGTTGAATTTTCATATAATAACAGATATCACACTTCATTACGAATGAGTCCCTTTGAGGTCTTATATGGGCGGAAATGACGGACACCCTCCAGCTGGAGTGGACCTGAAGACAAATTAAGACTGGGACCAGAGATGCTCAAAGAGATGGAAGATATGGTGAAAAGGGTACGTGTAAATCTAAAAGCTGCACAAGATAGACAAAAAAAAATTGTTGATCGAAAGAAAAGATTTAAGGAATACCAAGTTGGTGAGCACGTGTATGTAAGAATTCAGGTTAAGAAAAGTTCATTACAGTGGAGCGAATGTGCTAAGTTGGCACCCCGGTATTATGGACCGTTCCAGATTTTGGAAAGGATAGGGCCAGTGGCTTACCAGCTCGCCCTGCCAAGCCATATTGATGAAAATGAGATTTTGGGGGTTACCCAAAATCCCATTTCCTTATAATGTTTTGCAGCCATCGGCAATCTTCCAATTTCCATGAATAAATTAACAACCAAATTTAGACAAATCAACAACGAACAGCTCCAAACTTCAACTTATTATGAACAACCATATACAATGATTACCATGACAATTTACCCCCGTTGAAGCCTTTATACGCACAGTAAAAAAATGATAGAGGAACCCACGCGCTCCTTCCAAACAACCTGACAACGTGGTGTTTGACCGTCTTTCATATACTGTGCAAGCCTATAATTTTTATCAATCTAATATACGCACAACAATTTATTATACGCACAACAATTTATTAAACACAAGACTTTCCATGAACCGACTGTCATAAATATTATATCAACAACACATGCGTACACAATACTATAACACATTTTGTTACACTGAAATTTCTCACCATGACTATCTGCAGTTAATATGGCTCCATCAATAGTCATATTATCCTCCTTGTCAAGCCTCATACCTCTGCTCTTCATGTCAAACTTGAAAAAGAGAGAAGGTCACTTAAAAACATGTTTAACTCTGGGTACGCAGGTTCTCTCTACCTTGCCTGCGTGTACGCACTCCAAACATACTGTACTTGCGTACTTGTACGCTCTGTAAGCCAAAGGATGGGTGTGTACCCCTGTAAAGGCCAAAAGGCGCGAGTTTCATCTTTAAAAAGTTACTTGTGGTCACTTCTAGAGCCTTCTAGAAGAGTGTTTGACGTGTATTGAGCGCCTCCAGATGGTTCATGCACCCCTATGATAGAGGAGCTTATCCCATCAAGAGAGGAGCTACCCCATCCAAAAGAGGGAGTATCCCATTTATGTTGGAACTGAATAACCTCTTCTAGAATACTATAAATACAGG
>APFE030970004.1:4629-50556 GCA_000404065.3 Pinus taeda
AAAATCCAACTTGGATTATTATTTTAAATCTTATTCGAAAAGAGACATTAAACGTGATATTTGCATTGTTAGTTGACTCTCTAAAAATAAAACGTTAGCTGTCAGATAACAAGTCACCGGAAATTACCTTTATACAGAACAACGTTTCTTCGCACATGCATGAGGGTATTATATAATTTATATGATGTCGTGCACCATACTTATATGGCACATTATGTGGTGTAGAAATTACTAAAAGATTAAACCAGATTTTATTATTGACTTATTCTTAGCGTATTCATTTAAAACAGTTTATATATATACTTCGCGAGAGCGTCGAGAGTCGCCATGTTGCCTGAGACGTGCCGGTGACTCTAGAGGGAAAAAAATAAAAATTCCTATCATCTTTTTCTTCATTATTGTAATACCCCGCGAGAGCTAGAAATAGGCTTTAATGGCGCTCAATCTTTTTCACAGATGACGGAGAATTTAATAAGGCCATTCTGTATATAGCCGGCAAGTAGGATTTTCATTTCCAAGAGGATTTTCCAAGCCTAGGGTTTGTTCCCTGTTTAGCAATGCGCAGGTTGTAGAAATCACCTGAACTGTTATGAGCAACAATAGGAGGCCACGGATGAAGATGCATGTGTATACGGCTTATGATAGAGGTTGAGCTCTGCGATTCTCCGAGCTCTAGAGCCGGCCTGGTTTTTAGGTTTTCTGGATTGGTACTGAGGTTGCGACTTCGAATCCCCTGCGGAACAAAGATAAAAGAAACAGATTGCTGAAACTGATCATGAAGACATGGCGTCGGCCTCGTCTGGCAGTGCATAGGGCCACAAGATCGCTCACGAACTCGTCTATGATGATGACGCCCCTCAATCAGCTGTTCCGCTTCCGTTCTTGGCCTGACAGCGACCGGAAAGACACGGCTCCCGAAGGGTATTTTGCAGTCTACGTCGGGGCGGATCGCGCCCGGTTCGTGATCAAAACGGAATCGGTTAACCATCCTCTGTTCCGGAAGCTGTTAGAGGAAGCGGAGAACGAATATGGTTTCGACTTCGCGGGCCCTCTCACTCTGCCCTGCGAGATCTCCATTTTTCGCGGGATTATGGACACCTTGAATAACGGTTATGGCGGTGATGTATCTCCGAATGAGAGCGACGACCGCCTGTGGCTCCTCAGCCGCAGGGCTCTGGATATTCTGAACTAAATTAGCGTGTCTATTCAGTATACTCATATGTAAATTTTAGCTCCGATAGATTAGTTGGTTGTTTGTAAAAAATTGTCTGCTTTCTTGGTTGTTAATAATAATAATGATAGTATTGTCAAAGATCTTTGATCTTACCAAAAGTTTTTGGTAAATGATTCGTTTTTCTAATTCGGTGGGCTTCGGTAAATGATTCGTTTTTTTCTAATTAGGTGGGTTCACAGAAATAAACAATCAATTTCTCTAATTATGTGGGTTCAAATGGCTGCTTTTGGCCTTGGCAATGCTTCCCAATCCAAAGCTTGAAAACTTCCCAATCCAAAGCTGTGCTGTTTTCAAGGTTGATCATGCCAAAAATTGCTAGAGTTGTGCTTCTATAGACGGATTGCTCTTCATCAATTACTTTCAAAACTCTTGCACTTGGCCTCTCGTGGACGTCTCTCCGCTTTTGATAACAACTCTCTTAGTTTTGGTTCTATTATTTATCTTTTTATTTTGGCGGTTTTTCCAATTGTGGGTTCATTGCTTTCTAGGCTCGAATTTCCTTCTTTGGTCTATAGCAAGGTTTTATCTCTAGTGTTCTACTTTTTTCTTTCTTTTCTTTTTCTTTTTTTTGCTAATTTTTTTTTTTTTTTTCCTTATCTCTCTCTATTTTAGATTATCTTATTTTCTTTTTTCCACCTTTCTATCTTCATCTCAGATTATCCTCCATCTTCATCTCAGATTATTCTCCATCTTCATCTTAGATTATCCTTCCATTTGTGTTGTGGATTTTCCCATTGTCACTTCACTTTCCTATTGTTTATTTGGCTACCTATCTCAGTTTGTCATTGTCCTCCCTCAACCCCTCTCCCTCTTGGCCATCCCTTCATCTTAGCCTTGATTTTGGTGCACCTATCCACTATCCTCCAACCTTCTCCTTGCCTCTTCCTCCAACTATGCCTGTGGTAAACAAGCCCTCAGACATAAAGGTAGTAGGTTAGAGTACTCCTCTTTTTCTACCCAGATGAATTGCTACATTGCCTCTACTTCCCAACTCTGTAGTGAAGCCCAAGCTGGTGCTTCCATGGCTTAATATCAAGAAATCATTTTTGAATTAGTCCGACAAGAAATTGAACAAGTGGGAGATGAATTGTGTCATGACTATCATTTTACTCCTAAACCCCATGGTGATGTTGTTATTTGTGACTGGATCCTTAATACACAGACTCTTCTACTCTGTCACATTTTTCATATATGCAAGTAGTTAATATTTACTACCACACTAAAATTCTCATGAGACAAGTCCTCATTAATGGTGCAGATAATTGTATTAGATTGTCAAAGGTGGAGGGAAAAAATGATAACATAGACCACAAGTTGACTGTTAAAGCAAGGAAATCAACCAATACCCCTCGAATAAGGATAGTGACCAACTAACATAGATGTTTGGAGATTTTCCCCACTAGTTGTTATGTCACACTAATCTTTTATTTACCATTCTAGTGATCTTACTTTTTTGGTCACATGGATATATGTCAAGGTATGGGTCAACCAACATGTTCATATGAGTTTTTATTTACAATATTCTCTAGTTAAAGGAGGTTTAAGTAGGGTTTAAGCAATCTACTAATATGTTTTCCCATCAAGTAAAAAAATACCAAAAAAATTATGGTCCATGTAATGCTCTTTTGACATAATACAAAGTTTCTAACTTCACAGAGAAAAAAAATTCCTTACTAATCAAATAACTCTAACTAATTATTTTTCATAGATTTTAATTTGATTTTATAAAATAATAAGTAATGAATTATTATATATTACTAGTAAACAACTAAGTTATTATTTGACAACATAATTACTGAGAATTTATTAATATAATTACTAAGTAGAACATAAATATCCATAATAAAAAAGAACTGACTATTAAAAATTTTGATAAAAATATTGAAATATGAGAAGTGGTAAATATAGTTTCAATATACATCTGAAGAAAATATAATAAAATTATAATAATATTCAATAATCATTATAATAATCCATATTTTTAATTGTTTAATAGTGTCCCTCTTTAACTATACAATTTTATGCTAGTTTTATTTAAAATGATATAAAATGTATATAATTTTAAGAAAACACTAACACAATTAAAAAAAAAAAATAATTAATTAAAGTTATAAAAATTTAATAAAAAGGGTTAAAATTTAAATTTTTTTTAAAAAAAATCCCAAGAACAAAATTAATAATATTAATTAGTTACAAATATGCAAATATAACATCTATATTAAAACAATATCAATAACATCGATAAATTAGGGCATCATATCGTCATGACCTTAAAATGTAAAAAATAAATGTTATTCATATATACCTAAATTATTGTATTATTATATCTAGAAAAAACAATAATCCAATTTAAAATAATAATAAAATAATAATATACATAGTAAAGCCACTAAATTTCTTGTAAATTTACTCCATTAGTCCTATTTAAGAATATATTTATAAATAAAATATTATATTGAACGTATAATAAAAAATAAAAAAATCGATACATTATTAATAACAAATATGCCTTAAAAAATAACATAAACAATTTTAACTTGCATTATTATTTTAAATCTTATTCCAAAGGAGAGAATTTTAAACCTTATTCCGAAAGAGACATTAAACGTGACATTTACATTGCTAGGAGACTTTCTAAAAATAAAAGGTTAGGTGTCATGCACCTTGTCACGCCCCTACACCTGCAGTAGTCTTTTAACCACTTATAGCGAGGTGCGGCACTACCAATCGTTTTCTCTTCACCAATACTTACGATTGTAGACTACACTTAACGTTCCACTTTTCCTATTTAGTTTGTGTTTCGCAACTAAGTATTATTAAAGTGTTCCTTTATACCAATGAATACCCATACACATTCATTATCAACGACATTATACAAGAGAAATGCACAACAATATAAAGGGAGGGGCAACTCCCTGCAATATGAGTCTGCCCGAATCAATATATTATACAATCTTCACTTTTACAATGTACAAGTTAAATCTTGGGAAACCCCAAATTTACACTTAGCCAATTTTCACAACTTCGGAAAACTCGATTGCCCAACTCGTCGGCACCTCCGCACGGTCGCCGCATGACTCACCAACCCTTCATTCACCTCTTTGTACAATCGTGTTGCTTGCCCAAATTGGGCACGCCTCTAGGTCGCCACACACAGGCACCTCTGCACGAGACACACCTCCGTTCACAATCTCAACACCCCACCAAGTCACAGTGCACACTTGTATGATGGGCAGGCGCTCACCCAAGTCCCCCAAGAACCCGTGCCAAGTCGTCGCACAAACTGGGTGTTCCTCTGTTTCACCGTTGGGCACCTTCGCACAAATCGGGCACTCCTCTGTTTCCACCGTCAAGCGCAGTTTCACACAAACCAAGCGCCACACATACACCATGCACGCCTCACCCAACCACCGGGTGCTCCTGCCTGTGCCTTCACCTAAAACCAAGTCGACACCTAACTCCGTGCGGCCTCGCCCAAGAACGGGCACATCCTCCAAATCTGTGCCTTCACCTCTTGTGTATCCACCTTGTAGTTCTGCGCCTTCTCCTTAAATGAGCGAAGATGTTTTGCGAATGAGTGATGCCCCAAATGACTCAACGCATCACTTGTTTATACCAAACGTGGGGCGTAGTCCTGGTTGCCCAGCCGACTTGCCCAATGCTCCACACGCCATCGCAAAGTCTCCAAAACGCATGTCGGCTCCTCACAATCATAGGTCGGCCTCCATACAAGTTAGCACATGCTCCCATGTGTATAAACAAGCTCGCCCACCCTTCTATCATGCGCATAATACATCGCACACTCAAGGGAGAGCTCACCCATCACATAACCGCAGTCGTTCAGCTCAACCGAACATTATTCGTTTAGCTTACCCGCGTGCACACACTGTCCACCCGCGCGCCCAAAACTGCAGGTCGTTACATCCTCCTCCACTTGAAATGATTGTCGTCCTTGACAACATACCATCCTGGTAGCCATCCACCAAGATCATCAACAACTATCTCGTCCATGATGTCAACTCCTCCACATACTACAAACATCCCTGCAACATATGTAGAACCACTATGTCCACCATGTCTCGCCCCCGCAACCACCTGTTACCAAGATCAACATACCAAGGTATACTCCCCATCGGTATTTTATACATCGGAAATCATCTCAATCCATAACCATCGACCACCCTGTCACAATCTCCACATGATGCTCTCCATCGTGGAAGGCTAGCCCCTCCATCTCAAGCTACATGCTTCCTGCAACATATCGTGTCGACCTCATCATGTGTCGTCTTCATGTGAACTGTTGCCATGATGCTCCAACACAATGCTAACACATCACTATACACTACGCGTCCCCATGTTTGAACTAGTCGGGTGATCAGTCCAACTGTCACTCTCAAACCATGAGAGTGGACATCCTCATGTCGTCATCAGTCGTTTCTCAGAACATCCTGTCACATCCTCAACTCGATCAAGAATCCATCTCCATATAAGTGTAAGCCATGCTTAGGTCCATGAAGTAGTCCTCATCTCATATGCAACATGCTGTCCATGATGTTTGGTGTCAATGTGCTGCATAAAATCGGCCACATCTATCCCAACATCATCCATATGTGTGCCTCCTCAGTATGAAGAGACCATCTCATCAACTCCAACTCTCGGTGTGCCACATCCAGGTCCATGAAGCAACCTCCATCCTATCTGTGATGTGCCATCCCTCCATTCTACCATAGAAACAAGTATATACCTGTCTCATCTATCCATGCTCTACCCATGATCATAGATCAATCAGCTCCCATGTGTCAAAGTGGTTAAGTCTCGACGGAACCCATGCCCAAGTGTTGCCACAAAGGCATCATCATCGTTGTAACTCCATCACTCCAAAGTGTCTCATATCGATCCTCCACATCAAGTCACTCTTTCAACCCATTCCCATACATTTACTTGAAAGTATGCACCCCATCCTGCATCAAAGTCTCTGACCTCAGCTCCTCAATGCATCAAATCCTCCAAGTCCATCATATATGAAGTCCCTAAAAGTCACAACCTCATGTCATCATGAGCTCCATGAGTCATCTCCAACAAGCATCTCAGCAAGCACACAAGTCTCAGCCCAAAGGTCTCTGCAAGATGCCTTAGCTCTCCATGTAGTAGGAATGCTCCATAGTCTACTCACAACTCCATGCAAGTCCATGGCCTTGCTGTACATAAGTGCACAACCTCTCCATCGGCTCATAAACAAAACATCTCCATGTTACATCAGCAAATCCACCTGCACAACATCCCTCCCTTGGCACTCCTCATTGGATGCCCATAAGTGACACCTCTACAAGTGCTCCTGCACAATGTCCCTCCATAAGACTGCCATGCTCCATGTCTCCAACCTGATGTCCATGACTAAGTTGCCCATGTAGTCCAACCAAGTAGACCCATAACAACAATCGGTCATCCTCATCCAAGTAGACCCATAACAACAATCAATCATCCTCACATGAGTCTCTTCATCATAGCTCCCCCACTAAAGGTTCCACCAAGACTTGCTCTTGGTCTCGGCCATGAGAAGTCCACCCAAGTATCATCATACCCAAGAGTGTGCCCTCCAATCTGTCTACGAGTCATGCCAGGCACTTAGCCAATTCTCCATGTGGCTAGATCATGACCCAATCATCCGCAACAATTATCATGTTCCTCCCTTGTCACGGGCCTTTGTACCTTCTACCAAAAGGTCACAAACAACCCCAACAAGTCTTGCAGCAATCAACAATCCTTGCTTCTCCATACAAGGTCTCATCATAGACATCCATGGTAAGATGCTCCCCTGCATTGGCAAACTGATTTTTCCCTTCCTTGCATACGGTCCATCTACCAAATGCTCAAGTGAAACAAAAATGTCAATACTTACTTCGTCATTATCATGAGGCTCCTCCATATGAGTATCCTCATCCATCCATGTCTGCAACCTGCACGATCCTGGTCCAACTTAATCAATTTCAAGTTCATCCTCCATTGTTGTGACATCTGCAACATCTTCAACTATCACAGCTTCCTCTTCCTTGTTAGCACAATCTGCAACTTCATCTTGCTTCATTGTCCAACCAAGTTGAAAAAGTTCGTCTTCAACATTCTTTTCCAAGACTTCAAGCTTATCTCGAATCCGGGGACTATCTTCTTTCATTCGCTTCAAGCTATACAAGGCAAGCAGGAGCTTCCCTTCACATTCTTCCAAACCTACCATGCTTTGTCGTTTAGCTTGGCCCAAGTGCTAAGCTTCACCCTTGCTAAACCTGTTTCACCATTCACCAGCTTCACCAAGTTCCCTGCAACCATGAACAAACCCTTGTTCCACTTGTATGCGAAATGAACTTCCTTCACTTGCAAGTACCTACTTCCACTGTCACTTCATCACGAGCAACATTGCTCTAACACCAGCTCCAACCAAGCTCTGATACCAACTGTCACGCCCCTACACCTGCGGTAGTTTTTCAACCGCTTATAGTGAGGTGTGGCACTACCAATCATTTTCTTTTCACCAATACTTATGATTGTAGACTACGCCTAACATTCCACTTTTCCTACTTAGTTTGTGTTTCGCAACCAAGTATTATTAATGTATTCCTTTATACCAATGAATACCCGTACACATTCATTATCAACAACATTATACAAGAAAAATGCACAAAAATATAAAGGGAGGGGCAACTCCCTGCAATATGAGTCTGCCCGAATCAATATATTATACAATATTCACTTTTACAATGTACAAGTTAAATCTTGGGAAACCCCAAATTTACACTTAGCTAATTTTCACAACTTCGGCAAACTCGATTTCCCAACTCGTCGGCATCTCCGCACGACTCACCAACCCTTCATTCACCTCATTGCATGATCGTGTTGCTTGCCCAACTTGGGCGCGCCTCCACGTCACCACACACGGGCGCCTTTGCGCGAGACACACTTTTATTCACAATCTCAACACTCCACCAAGTCACCATGCACACTTGCATGACAGGCGGGCGCTCACTTGAGTCACCCAAGAACTCGTGCCAAGTCGTCGCACAAACCGAGTGTTACTATGTTTCACAGTTGGGCACCTTCGCACAAATCAGGCGCTCCTCCGTTTCCACCGTCGGGTGCACTTTCGCAGAAACTGGGCACCACACATACACTGTGCACGCCTCACCCAACCACTTGGTGCTCCTGCTCATGCCTTCACCCAAAACAGAGTCAACACCTAACTCCGTGCGGCCTCACCCAAGAACAGGTGCATCCTCCAAATTTGCGCCTTCACCTCTTGTGCATCCACCTTGTAGTTCTGCGCATTCTCCTTACATGAGCGAAGATGTTTTGCGAATGAGTGATGCCCCAAATGACTCAACACATCACTTTTTTATACCAAACATGGGGCGTAGTCCTGGCTGCCCAACCGACTCGCCCAATGCTCCACACGCCATTGCAAAGTCTCCAAAACGCATGTCGTCTCCTCACAATCATAGGTCGCCCTCCATACAAGTTAACACATGCTCCCATGTGTACAAACAAGCTCGCCCACCCTTCTATCATGCGCATAATACATCACACACTTAAAAGAGAGCTCACCCATAACATAACAGCAGTCGTTCAGCTCAATCGAATGTTGTTCGTTCAACCTACCCGCGTGCACGCACTGTCCACGCGCACGCCAAAAACTGCAAGTTGTTACACGTCTCATCAGATAACTAGTCACCAGAAACTACCTTTATAGATACTTGCTTTTCTGCGCATAAGCACGGTGATATTCCATAATATTATATAATATATATGTGATCATACTTCTATGGCACATTATGTGTACACATTATTAAAAGATTAAACAAAATGTTATTATAGACTCATGTTATTATTTAAAATTTTATATAATTTATATAAATATATTAATGAATTTACATATGATTGAAATATGCTAATAAACATATTAGTAAGAATATAATAGTAATAGTAATATAATTAATATAAATTATAATAATTATATCATATAATAATTAATAAACTATATGATAATGTTATGATATTATTAATGTTATATAATAAGTGCAAGTGTGGAGTTAAGTTGCACATTTCAGCAAAAGAGTGTGGGTTCTGGTGAAAAAAGATGTTTGACGGAGCTTTACAGCTCAAACTAGCTTCAAAACTAGAAATTTTAAAATTTATGTAAATATTAATAATAATGTGCAAACTTTAAAATGGTAAGTATTTGATCATTTAAATAAAACAAAAAAATCTAATTTAACTACTAATTACATTTGAATAGGTAAGTAACAATAGTATGTATTAATTTTTTATTAAATTTCTATCATTTTGGTGTAAATATTTGGAAAAAGATTTTATCTCACTTGCATTGAAATTGTAATATTCTTATATTTATAATTAACTTAAAATTCAGTTTTTTACTATGATCTAAATTTTCAATGTATAATAATTAAAATAATAATATAAGAAAATTTATCCTATTTGATTTTAATAAAATTATAATTTCTTATATGAAAAAGTGTAACTCAAAAATGTGAATTTGACACTCCTAGAAATGTATATTTTATAAAATCACTAAAGAGTTAATAAACATGATTCCCTGAAATAGTTGCAAGTTATAATTGAATATAGTTGTAATGGATGCATATCTGTGATTATAAATCTCTCTCAATTTGTAAAATGTGATTGCACTCAATTAAGTCCTTAGTCTACACAAGTGCGAAGTATATATAGAAGTTTTTACTCGCACTTAGGCTTACATTTTATATTTTTAAAATAATAAAAACATAAGGAAATCATAAATTTTAAAACATTATTTAACTCATTTGAATTTGGAGTAATCTATATTTTAAATATGGGTATGAAATTATTTTTAAAATAATAATATTATATAAATTTAATTTATCTTGTTGCTTTTATTTATTTATTATAATTTGATTTCTTTTTTTATTGAAAAATTCTACATAAAATAACTGTAAAATGATTAAGTATAAAAATATGCTATATTTAAAATCAAAACTATGCTTAAAGATAAGTATTGAGATGTTTTTTTTAGATAATTATGATAACTCGATTGAGCCTCTCTTTAACCACATTAAGGGCTCGATCAAAGGTTTCTTAAACCCTCGAGCGAGCTATTTGAAATTTGAATTTCAAATATAGATCGAGTTGTTGAGGGCCTAAAAAACAAAGTCTTAGCTCCTTTTCTATAGATTTCTTTGTAACCCCATTTTGTACCCTAACTAACTCCTAGAAAAATATGTCCTCAAGTGGTGGAGTTGATCATGTCAGATTTGGGAAGGAACCCTCTATCCAATGGAGTATGAGTTTAACATTTTCGAATTCATATGATATTTTCCATCTAGTTTCTTTTAAAAATAATGCTTGAAACTTTTTTGAAAAGTTTCAAAGGGGATGAATAAAAAATCAATAACATAAAGGGTGCTCTTGGTTTTTAAATTTATTTAAAGAGTTGAAAAAAAAACTTACGTCAATATATTTGTCTCGAAACACAATTGAAATATTACATCGCCAACTTCAAAAAATAATAAAAAAATATAATTTTGCATAAAAAATTAATTTTTTAATATGAAAAACTTAGTTATCTCCATGTAGATCATGCTCATATACACACACACACACACACACACACACACACACACATTTTAGACTAAGTTATGCTACGTGAACACATACATACCTCTTAAGTTTTATGAAAAATTGCAAGGACATATATTGCACTTAATGGAAAATCGAGAAATTATACAACACTAATTTTTTTTTCTAAAAATATCATTAAGAAAACAACATAATTATCCACATATTATGTTTTTACTCTGAATGAAAATTCACAATCCTTATATAAATTTTGAGGGTTGCAATTCGATAAAAGAGGATAAACTTGAAATATCTCGCCACATTTGGCTCAAAAGTGTAACTCATCTTCATGCTTTCACCCTAATATTATTATAATATCTTAAAATTTATTAGGTTAAATCCTAAGATTATTATTATAAATTGTGGAATTATAAAACCTAATATATTATTTATATATCAATATTTATAATCTTAATTTTAATATTATAATAATATAAATCATCAGTAATTAATATTTAGTATTATCAATATTATATTATAACAATAATTATAATATTAGTATTATTATATTATAGTTATCATATATAACATTAATATTATAATCTTTATGATTAAAACATTAGGATTAATATTATAAACGCTAATATTAACATTTTAAATATTAGGATTAATATTAAACCCTAAGATAAATATTACCTAAAATTAATATTATAAATCCTGATATTAATATTACAAACTGTATGAATGCTAGATCTAAGATTTTTGTGATCCATAATGTAGATATCAATCTTACAGATTAATCACATCATTACGATTGGGTCAACATTTCAAACCAGATAATGTGGTTCATCCTCAGGACAAGGTGAGAAATCACTGGATTTGAAGGAATAAATAACATGGATGCACCAATGACTAGAGTTAGTCGTTGAAAATCTAGTCGTTGGTTAATTTGTTACTGAGTTAAAAACTAGTCATTATGTGATAAATAAATATTTTATTTCAATGTTATAAATACAATATTAAAAATAAAAATAAATAATAATTTGTTGGGGTTTGACTTATTTAAGGTAAATTTGATAATATTTCAAAGTAAAATATTATTAATTATTACAATAAGATTATTATGTGTTAAATTACCTTATTTCGATATTATAATTTGATTAAGTTAAAAATATTAATTTATATAATGTGATTTATTAGGGTATGACTCAATAAAATAGAATAATAAAAATAAATAACAATTTGTTGGGGTTTGACTTATTTAAGGTAAATTTGATAATATTTCAAAGTAAAATATTATTAATTATTACAATAAGAATGTTATATGTTAAATTGTTTAATATTTAGTTAGTTATGAATAGTTATTTTATTTCGATATTATAAATTAATTAATTTAATAATATTAATTTTTAGAATTAATGTGATCAGGATAATTAATCTATATAATGTGATCTATTAGGATTTCACTAATCTAGGGTAAATTAGGTCAAGGAATCATTTAAAAATTATTCATTTCGATCAAGAAGACAGTTATTAATAAGCCCACAATTTGCGGGGAAGAACTATCATGGACTATAAAAGAGGATGGCTAAGAAAATTAAAACATTTTTTGGAGGGACTAGGTCAACCAAGGGATTAGAAATTAAATCACGAGCTGAGTAAATGAGGTAAGAGGAATAAACCGAAACAAAGGGAGGGGAAGTGGAGTGCAAGACCAGAAGACTAAAAGAGAGAAATAGAAAGCCGAATAGGAGAAAGGAGAGGAAGGGAAGAGTCAAGAGGAGAGAGTTGGAATCCAACTTTTACTTAATTTCTAGCCATCATCCCTATTAAGGTTTCTAGAAAGCCTCTCAATTTCAATTGCTTCCTTGAATTTCCTATGGTGGAAATGATCGACCGGAGAAATGAATTTGTATTCTTCAATGCAAACATGATGTTTCATTTTCTCTGCATGTTCAGCAAGGGCTTATGTGCGAGATCAATTGTGTCTAAGGTCAGCAGCATGTTCGATGATTCTTTGTTTAATAGATCTTCCCATTTCCCCAATATAGGGAATACCACAGGAGTAAGGAACAAGGTAGACCCCTTTTGTTCCTTGCTTCTTGCTCCTACAATATCCCCTATATTAGGGAAATGGGAAGATATATTAAACAAAGAATCATTGAACATGCTGTTGACCTTAGACACAATTGATCTTGCACATCAGCCCTTGTCGAACATGCAAAGAAAATGAAACATCATGTCTACATCGAAGAATCCAAAGTCATTGCTCGGGCTGATAATTTCCA
Organism: Pinus taeda; assembly: GCA_000404065.3. Classification (NCBI taxonomy): domain Eukaryota; kingdom Viridiplantae; phylum Streptophyta; class Pinopsida; order Pinales; family Pinaceae; genus Pinus; species Pinus taeda. The sequence continues at coordinate 17,752 of APFE030970004.1, forward strand.
CCACAGGAAACTCAAGGAAGCGATTGAAATTGAGAGGCATGCCAAAAACCTTAATAGGGATGATGGCTGGAAATTAAGTAAAAGTTGGATTCTAGCTCTCTCCTCTTGACTCTTCCCTTCCTCTCCTTTCTCCTGTCCATTCTTTTTTCTCTCTTTTAGTCTTCTCGTCCCCCCTCCCCCCCTTGTTTCAATTTATTCCTTTTACCTCATTTACTCAGCTCATGATTTAATTTCTAATCCCTTGGTTGACCTAGCACCTACAAAAATGTTTTAATTTTCTTAGCCATCCTCTTTTATAATCCAAGTTAGTTCTTCCCCGCAAATTATGGTCTTATTAATAACTGCCTTATTAATTGAAATCAATAATTTTTAACTAATTCCTTGACCTAATTTACCTTGGATTAGTCAAACCCTAACAGATCACATTATATAAATTAATTATTCTGATCATATTAATTCTAAAAAATAATACTATTAAATTGATTAATTTATGATATCGAAATAAAATAATTATTCATAACTAACTAAATATTAAAAAAATTAACGTTTAACATTCTTATTGTAATAATTAATAATATTTTACTTTGAAATAATATCAATTTTTCCTTAAATAAGTCAAACCCTAATAAATTGTTATTTATTTTTATTATTCTACTTTATTGAGTCATACTCTAACACATCACATTATATAAATTATATTTTTTAACTTAATCAATTTTATAATATCAAAATAAAATAACTTTAATACATAATAATCTTATTGTAATAATTAAATAATATTTTACTTTGAAATATTATCAAATTTACCTTAAATAAGTCAACCCCAACAGATTCTTAATTATTTATTTATTTTTAATATTCTATTTATAACATCAAAATAAAATATTTATTTATCACATAACAACTGGTTTTGAACTCTATAACAGATTAACCAATAGATAGATTTTCAATGGCTCACTCTGGGCAATGATGCATCCATACTATTTATTCCATCAGATCCAGTGATTTCTCACCTTGTCTTGAGGATGAACCACATTAGTTGGTTCAAAACGTTGACCTAATCCTAATGATGTGATTAATCTAAAAGAATTATATCTACTATATGAATGCTATTAAACCCAATATTATAAACCCTAATATTAGACCCTAATTTCAAAATATCGCAATGTGACTTTCAGTAAATTGAAATGTAATGTAATGTAACATTGTCACAATAAATGTCACATTGACTGTCACATTGTGACAATGCTTGTCACACTGCGACATTAGATAGATTTCCATACCATTCCAATGTCACAATATTAAACCCTAATATTAAGCCAAATATTATAAACCCTAACATTATAAAACCCAATATAATAAACCCTAAGATAAATATTATAAACCCTATGTTTAATATTATAAACCCCAGAATTAGTATTAAACCATATGATACATATTATAAACCTCGAATAAATATTATAAACTCTAAGATTAATATTATAAATCCTAATATTAATTTTTTAAACACTAAGATTATAAACTCTATCATTAATATTAGAAATCCTAAGATTAACATTATAAAACCTAGGATAAATATATTTTTTTTCTAAATTTGACTAATTCTATTAATGTAACAAAAAAATTACAAGGAGGCACCGACCTCTGTAGAGCATGTCCAAATTATGCCATGTTTAACAACAAAAAACTAGAAGAGACTGCACTCGTCAGGGAAACCAGTCCAAAACTATAAGAATTTGCTGCCCATGTAGGGGTAACAACTTGTAGTGCCAGAGTGCAACAACTTCTTGAACGATTATCAAAATTAACAACATTGCATAAAAAAACACCAGAATAGACCCATAGAATTGGGAGCTAGGAACCCAGAACCTGAAAAAACATTGACCAGCTAGGTGTTGTTGGGAGGAGGAGGTTCTTCCACTATTAGACATGTGTATGCCTCCATGTCATCTTCTACATCCTGTTGATCTCTCAGAGTTTCTTCCATGTTCTCGAAGTGGCCTGGATTGGTGCATCCCTGTGCTGCATCTGTGCGTCCCTGAGCTCCTCCCAGGGGCTTTTCTCTTATTGGTGGTGTTCCGCGCCTGAGTATTGCAGGCTGGGTCTTCAGAGCTTTGTGGCTCCTCTCTAAATTCCACCGAGGTAGTCGCTATTATGTAGGGATGTTTCATTTTGCAATGAAATTTAAATTGAACCGAATGGCTAGTTTGCAGAGATGAAACAGAGGTAGTAGGAGGCCGGGGAGCAGCGTCAACTAGCCAAGGACTTGTAGTCTAAGTCTGCCTCTAACCACTGCGAGTGGTTGGGTAGAATCCAGAGAAATGCGTCGTCGAAAGGGAGGATGAATCAGAGGGGGATGAGTGAGAGAGGGGTAAGGGGGGGCGAGTTGTTCTTCCTCTCCTACTACCCCTCTTGCAGTGCATTCTATGACACAGATGAGGCATGCTCTCCTAGGCAAAAACAAGTGGATGAGGACGAGAAGGAGCAATGCCAAAAAATGGGTGGTCAATTGGAGCAGAAGGACCTATAATCAGCAGTTGAGAGCCGAGATTCAAGATCGAAGAACCAATCCAAAGGCAACATAGAAGATTCTACGAGAAGTGAGCATCATCCACCATCTCAATGCAACACAAAATTTGGTAGTGTCTCCCTGTTGTCATGAGCGAGCTCAGCTCTGCAGCAGCAGGGAGATAATTTCAATTCAAAGGAGGCAGAGTGGGGGGATGACATTCTAAAGAGGCCATATTAAAACCCAGATTGATGATGCCTCGACCCGCACAGAGAATTAATATGCCATTAATTTCGGCAGTGACCTTTTGGGTGGAAGCGTGGGTGAACAAGTGGGCTCACCACTTGCCAACCCAAGGTCATTTCATTGCACCAGTGTGTTTAAACACCCGCATCTGGGAAACCCTAGGATAAATATTGTAAACCATATTATTAATATTAAAAACCCTAGCATTAATATCAAAAACCCTAAGATTAATGTAATAAAACATATAATTAATATTATAAATCCTAAGATTAATATCTCAAACCTTGTATTTAATATATTAAACCCTAGGATTATAAACCCTAATACTAATATTATATATCCTAACATTAATATTAAACCCTAAGATTAATATTTCAAACCTTAGGATTAATATTATAAACTCTAGGATAAATATTATAAACCATAAAATTAATACTATAAATTTTAGGATTAATATTAAAATATGATATTAAATATAATATTATAAATCATAATATTAAACCCTAATTTTGAAATGTTGCAATATGGCATTGAATAAATTGCAATATAATCTAACATTGTGACAATGATTTTCACATTGCAACAATGCATGTGACACAATGACGTTGGATAGGTTTCTGAATTCACAATACTAAACCCTAGTATTAAACCAAATATTATAAATCTTAGCATTATAAGACCCAATATTTTAAAACCTAACATTAATATTGAAATCCCTAATATTATAAACCCAAAGATTATTCTATTAAACACTAAGTTTAATATATTAAACTCTACGACTATAATCCCTAAGATCAATATTATAAACTCTAGGATTAATATTATAAACCCTAATATTAAACACTAATATTATGAACACAATATTAAACTCTAATTTTATCAACACAATATTATAAAACCTAATATTAAACCTTGATTTTATAATGCCACATTGTGACATTGAACAAATTGCAATCTAATGTAATATTGCAACAATGATTGTTAAATTGTTTGTTGCATTGAAATAATGTTTGTCAGAATGTGACATTGGATAGATTTATATACCATTCCAATGTCACAACATTAAACCCTAATATTAAATAGATATTATAGATCCTAAAATTATAAAACTCAATATTGCAAACCTTAAAGTTAATATATTACACCCTTATTTTAATATATTATAAATCCTAACATTAATTTTAAACCTAGGATAAAACCTAATATTAATATATAAAACCTTAAGTTTAATATTTTAAACCATAAGATTATAAACCATAAGATTAATCTTGTAAATCCTAAAATTATTATTAAATTCTAATGCTAATATTATAAATCCTAAGATGAATATTACAAATGCTAATATTAATCTTATAAACCCTAGGATTAATATATTAATATTAAAGCCAATATTATAAACCTTAATTTTGAAATGTGGCAATGTTACATTGAATAATTGTAATATAATTTAACATTGTGATAATGGTTATCACACTTATTTTAACATTGTGACAATGCTTGTAACATTGTGATATTGGGTAAATTTCCATACCATTCCAATGTCATAGTATTAAACCCTATAGTAAATGAAATAATATAAACCCTAACATTAGAGAAAACCCAATATTATAAACCCTAAGCTTAGAATTATAAACCCTAAGATTAAAATTATAAACCCTAAGATTATAAACTGTATGATTAATATATTAAACCATAAGTTCAATGAGTAAACGCTAGGATTATAAACCCTAAGATTAGTATTATAAACTATAGGATTAATAATATAAACCCCAATATTTATATTATAATCCTTTGCATTAATATTAAACTCTACGATAAAAAATATTACAAACCATAGAATTAATATTACCGTACCATTCTAATGCCATAATATTAAGCCCTAATACTAAATCAAATATTATAAATCCTAAAATTAAAACCTAATATTATAAACCCTAAGATTAATATTATAAACCTAGGATTAAAACCATAACATTAGTATTATAAACCCTAGGATTATAAACATTCCAATAATGACAGTGACAATGTTAGGATTTAATATATTAAATCCTAACATTGATATTATAAACCTTAACATTAATATATTAATATTATAAAGCTCTAACATTATAAAACCCAATATTATAAACTATAAGATCAATATTATAAAACTTAAGATTAATATTATAAACCCTAAGATTAATATTATAAACCCTAACATTAATAATAAACCCCATGACTAATATTATAAATCCTAGGATTAATATTACAAACACTAGGATTAATATTGTAAACCATAGGATTAATATTTCTTTTTTGGAAGTAAGAACATTTTATTAAAAACAAATGTTAATATTTAGAACCCTAAGATTAATATTATAAACCCTAACATTAATATTAAACCCCATGACTAATATTATAAATCGTAGGATTAATATTACAAACACTAGGATTAATATCGTAAACCCTAGGATTAATATTTCTTTTTTGGAAATAAGAACATTTTATTAACTACAAATGTTAATATTTAGATAGCTATTTCAAAGAATTCTATTGGTCTCACACCAACCAGGTTTGTTGACCATCGCTACTCGACCATTACAAACATTCCAAAAAATACATAAACTAGTTGTGGAGGCCAAAGATGCCAAAAAACTGGTAAAAATGACAAAAGACCAATGGACATACTTAGTCATCAAAAGTGACATAAGCTAGATTATTTGGCCTAATCCTTGGTGGAGGGGAGAGGGCAGTAAGGGAAATTGACGTGTTGCTCGAGGTGGGCCATCCAAGTTTCTAACTGCTCTAGTTTTTCCAAAATGTGGGTGTGTCCATGCCACACAATGACTACCCGTTCTCACAAATGACACTAAAAGTACTATATTTGGGTTAGATTTACCAACATAGCTTCATGCTCCTTCATACAATTTTTCTCATAATTCTCTAACTGGGTTTTAACAGACTGCCATCGTTGAGTTGGAGTGGCATGAGGGGGCTTTCTACCTCTCCTCTACAATGGTTGACTTGCTTTGTGAGGGCATAGAGAACACGACCTTTTTCTCCTACTCGGGCCAGCAGGCATATAATCCTTGACTTGACGATGACCATTAGGCATAGTCTCTAGAGTTTTGCTTTTATCATTGTTACCTGGGCAGGAGCTTCATCTTGCTGCCATGGAGGACATGAGTATAGATGGGACTTGTAATAATGACACTCACATTGAACCCCATATCACTAGAAAACACAAAGAGATATTGGTCCTTCCTATAGATGTGAATCTCGGTTGTACCATTGATGGCACCACACCAAAATTATACAAAGTGCATGCACTTCTACTCTAGAACCACACAAATTCTTCTAAAGAGCCTGAGACTCGAGCAAGACTCTTCCATGAATGGGTCAAGTTCAAACCACAATTAAATCCTTGTCAAAGCCAACCAAGTCACCTCCACAATTTAGACCACCAACTCTAGGTTCAACATCTACAAGTTACACCACCTCAGTAAAAAATATTGTAACCTAATAATAGGTACCAACCAAAGACTGACCACTAATTCACTAATAAAACTCATAGACATAGAAAAATATAGAGTTGAGGATACTGAATCTGAATAAACTTTCAACCCTACAACTCCTCCTCCCATGCTATTTCCAATTCCAAATTCACCCTATGCGACATAAGTCTAAACAACCCATAACCTATCAAAAATACTAGTCCACAACCAAAAATAGATAGGAACATAATTACTTAATAGTTCTGGTGGCTGGTAGAGGGAATGCAAGGAAGGTCATTTAATGGCATTGCACTCAACATGCTTCTAGGGACTATCATCTCCCCAATTTCCCACATAATTACATTGCTTCTCCCCTTCAAACCTCTAGTATTTTCCAGAGAACTTGAAATTATGTACTCGACATCATCCTATCTCCCATTCCCTATACTACAAACATAAAATCGCCATAATGATATGCATGTGTTATCATATGAAGCACCCGAGCCACTTGCGAATGCATAAATTCCCTCCTCCACTAGTGGTTGTGTTCACATGAACATTGTGGTGTAGGTATTACCATATATCTGAATTCCTTCTCACCCATATGTTTAGTCTTGAGGGAGGCCAAACACAACTCCTAATGGCCTCAATATATCCACCCCCATTGTGTAACCCTAGGATTAATATTATAAACCCTAATATTAATATTATAAATTGTAGGGCTAATATTAAAACCTATTATTAAACCAAATATTATAAACCCTAATATCCAACCATAATTTTTAAATGACACTATGACATTGAATAAATTGGAATGTAATATAACATTGTGGCAATGATTGTAACATTGATTGTTACATTGTGACAATGCTTGTCACACTATAAACTTCAAAATATTTTTGTATGAGTCCAACATGACAATATGAGACTCTAGTATTAAAGAAAATACTATAATGCTCAATATTTTAAACACTAAGATTAATATTGTAAACCCAAATATTAATATATCAAAACCTAATTTTAATATATTAAACCCTATGATTATATTCCCTAAGGTTAATATTATAAACTCCAAGATTAATATTATAAGCATTATTATTACAAACCCTAGGATTAATATTATAAACCCCAATATTAAATGTTTATTTTATAAACACAATATTAAACTCTAATATTATAAACATAAAATTATCAACCCTAATTTTAAAACCCAATTTTGTAATGTCACAATGCAACATTGAATAAATTGCAACGTAATGTAACATTGTGACATTGATTATGAGAATGTTTGTTGCACTGAGACAATGTTTGTCATAATGCAATGTTGGACTGATGTATGTACCATTCCAATGTTACAATATTAAGCCCTAATATTCAACCAAATATTATAAACCCTAACATTATAAAACTCAATATTATAAACCCCAAGATTAATATATTAAACCCTTAGTTTATTATATTATAAACCCTAATATTAATATATTAATATTTAAAACTCTATCATTATAAAAATCAGTAATATAAACCATAATATTATTATTATAAATCCTAATATTAATATTCAACCCTATCACTAATATTACAAACCTTAATATTAATATTACAAACCCTAGGATTAATATTATAAACCCTAATATTAATATAATAAACCCTAGGATTAATATTAAACCCAATATTATAAACAATAATATTATGCCCTAATTTTTAAATGTCACAATGTGACATTGAATAAATTTCAATGTAGTGAAACATTGTGACAATGATTGTTGGATTGATTTATGTATGGAGGCAATGTTTGTCACAATGCTATCTTGGATAGATTTATGTACCATTCCAAATCACAATATTAAGCCCTAACATTAAACAAAATATTATACACACCCTAAGATTAATATATTTCTTTTCGCAGAAAAGAAACACACTATTTCTATTAATATACATAAAGATTACACTTTAGAAGCACATCTAGTGTTTATGCATTTGAAACCCAATAAGAGTATCAATAAAAAACATGAAAAGAAGTTAAGAAATGACATGTGGGGACATCAAGCACAAGTCCTCAAGAAACAAATGAAAATAAAAAAATATGTACAAGGAGTTAAGATTAACTATTGCATAGTTTTTTTCTTTTTCCTTTTTGTTTGTGCACATTTTTCCTAGCCATTGGAATTTGGTTCAGTAGGAACCAATGCCAAATGTAGTCTTTAATGAGTAGCCTCCTTGTTAAAATCTAAACTTTATGATATATGCACTCCTTTGGATCCACCAACTCTATCCTATGTCATAGAGTCTTCAGGATACTTTTCCACCTAATGCACTAAATATGTGGTCGGTTGTGTCATGACACCCCCTTCTTGGGCATCATCCTGTAGGACTATTCCACTAGTAACTTCTTGGCTAGGTCACTTTATTTTTTGTCTTCTTCATAATCAGAGGGGATTTCTTCAGAGAACTTCCATCCTTTTGATATGTTTGATGTTTTTTTCTTTTGATTTATGGGGTTCTTCTTTGCAATAGAGCATGAATGTTGTAAATGGCCTATTTGATGATAAATACGACATCTAAATGTTGTATTTTCATGGTATAAAACTTGTGACCAAAAAAATTTTTGGTGCTTCAAAATTATATGATCGGGAAGTCCTTTGTTGAGATCAATCTCCACACATATTCTACCATATGTGAAGATACCATTTGTTTCTCTTTCCATATCCACTTTTTTTTTAATTTACGTAGTGAGTTGTCGATATCTTGAAGGACTTTGTGGTGCCATAATAGGGCCCTACATTTAAATCATAGTCCATGTCCTTTTGTGTTTGAAACTAAATTATAAACAAACCTTTGGAACATTAAAAACTTTCAAAATATGGGGTCCAAGTAGATGAAATCCATTGAATGAGTGCTTTTGGTTTGGGACAAAAGTCGTTAAAACTGTATATGACAACTTTTGTTTGAAGAACAGAGTACAAGGAGTTGATGTCACAGAGATTTATTTATATTGAAGGAATATTTTCCATTTGTTGCACTATATATGGGCCTGATATATTTTGAGCCTGAGTTGCAGGGGCTATGGGCTTCCTTTGAACTGCTTCTTTAAATGAGATATAAGTCCCTTTTGAGGAATTTTATGCATTAGCCCCTCCTCGTAGCCTTGAATTCAATATAATGGACGAATATTTTGTGATGTTATATTCTTTAAGATTTGAGGAATCTGACAAAATATTCCGATTGTCTAGAATACTTTGATAGCAGGATATTATTCCCAACAAGACTCAATAAGAAGTTTTATAGATAAAACTAAGGATGAACTATTTACCTAGATGAGCTTGTATACCGCAATAAATATTTTTATGAAAACCTTAAAGAGGGATGCCCTGCAGTAGCTTGGCATAATAAGACATATCTCATATTGAGTCACATAATGTGAAACTATCATTCTTGAAACAGCCTGTGGGGATCTAGGAGGTAGAGGTGTCCGCGACTTTGTAAAGAAAAAATCTTATTGGAGAGGCAAAGCAGGATATTGGGGGGGGTTTGAACCTAGGAAAAAATAGAATACTATTGTGAGAGAACAAGACCACCACACTCCAAAATAACAATCCAAAGAAAATAATGGAAATCAAGGGAAGTGTGAAAGAGATACCCCAACAAAAGTAGTTGGTCATCATCAGAAAGTCTATAGTTCCTCGCAATGAACAAGATCTTAAAAAGACTTGTTAAGATATGTTCACCAGTAGTCTCTTGAGACATGGATACCATGAGAAATATAGAAAAATCATCCAAACTCAGTGTAGGCCAATAAAACTAGAGGATGAGACAAATATTTTCCCTTGACCGTTGCGATGACCACATGAGAGGATTCATTAAGAGAGGGAGCCCTAACCTCCAGATCATGTGCCATTTCCTCCTCTTCACCCTAAGATTAATATGCTAAACCCTAAGTTTAATATATCAAATCCTAACATTAATAAATAAACCTTATGAATAATATATTAAACCCTAGGATTCTAAACCCTAAGATTGATATTTAAACCCTAGGATTAATATTAGAAAGACTAATATTAAACACTAATATTATAAACCCAATAATATAAACTCTAGTACTAAACCCCAATTTTTGAATTGTTGCAATGTGACCTTGAATAAATTACAATATAATGTAACATTACGATAATGATTGTGAGATTGATTATCACATTCAAACAATTTCTATCACAATGTGACGTTGGATAGATTTATGAACCATTACAATTTCACAATATTAAACCCCAATATTAAACCAAATATTACAAACAGTAACATTACAAAACCCAATATTAATCCCTAAGATTAATATTATAAACCCTAATATTAATATTACAAAACCTAAGATTATAGACCCTATGAATAATATTATCAACCCTAGAATTATAATCCTTAAGATTAATACTATAAAACCTAATATCAATATGATAAACAATAAGAATAATATTAAACCCTAGGACAAATATTATAAACCCTGTGATTATAAACTGTAAGATTAGTATTATACACCCTAATATTAATATTAGATCCTAATACTAATATTATAAACCCTAGTATTAATGTTATAAATCCTAAAATTATACACCCTAGAAATAATATTACCAGCCTTACGATTATAAGCCTTAGGACTAATACTATAAACCCTAAGATTAATGTTATAAACCATAGGATTAATATAAAACTCTAGGATAAATATTATAAAATCTATATACTTAAACATTATAAACCCTAGATTAAACCCTAGATTACTTAAGCTTCTTGATTGTCCTTAAATTAGTTAAACTTCCTAACAGTCCTTAAATTATTTGTTTGATATTCAACATCTATCTTCCTTCATGCATGAAGTGGGTTGATCTAAAACTATTTTCAGTTTATTACATATGTGTCCAGTTAGTGCTATAAAATAACTTTGAAAATATTGTCTTGGGTGGCACACATGCTTAAACTATAAACATTATAAACCCTATATTAATAAAATTTAAGAAACCAAGCTATGTGCTACAAGTTATGTATGGTTGTTACTTGGATAAAGGGTCAACATAATGCATTAGGGTTATTGCTAAATGTTTGTAGTTTGTAAACTTTATTTTGTTGAGAGTTTCTAGTATCTAGTGACTATAAACTATAGATGGAATTTGATAAGAAAACCCTAGTTAAAATCCCTAACTGTAACTAATTTGTTACCTCATAAAACCTTGGATTTAATTATCTAGGTTTTTCCATAGAAAATCTAATGTATATGGTAATCCTGAGTGGAGGTGGAAATAAAATCTAGAATATGACATGAAAACACTAGGGTTGATGATTCTATGTGAAATATCAAATGAATTTAGGGTCTTTATTTAAGAATCATAGGAGAATACCCCCCATCAAAACCCTGAAACCCTGGGTCATTATTATGCTCTTGTACTTGTATTTTTTCCTAGTCATACTTTTTGGTGAATGTTCACAAGGTACATAACAAAGGAAGCAAAATGAGAATGATGGATAAGGAAAGTAGTCCTTATTCTTGGTAATGATAAGCATGATGGAAGGAGGGACTGTAAGGACCCTGAATAAATTGATGCTAACAAACCCATCAAAGGAGTAAGCATGTATCATTGTGTTTTAGTATGGCATCATAAATGAAAGAATTTAATAGTATCATATTTAAGTCCACTTGTTTGAATTTATTGAAAACATCTAATCCTCTAATAATGGAAATCTTGAGGACCATTCTGCATAAGTATTCATCCATATATTGTCTAACATTATGTTAGATGAAGTCATTTTGTCAAGGTCGATCATGATGATCTTGTAGGACTCATCATAATTGTAAGGCTATTAGAAGAATCATTATGAAAAGATTAGTACATATTCCATATTGTATCGAAACTATACTCTGAAAAAGATGAAGGAATATATTTGGTGGAATTGCAATTTCATTGTGAAATACATATAGCTAGATGATTGTGTGAAAGATTAGGAATACATGTTTAAAATTAATCTTTAGGTAGGATTCATATAATCCTAGAAAGAAGGTTGGTCACATGCATAGTAAATGTTTAATTTTATTATATGATGATTAAGTAGATGGATTTGACTTACTCAAGAATGGCTAGAATGCTAATATTTTCTCGCTAGAATATATTTATTAATGATCAACATCAAGTACAATCCCAAGAAACAAATGGTAACTAGGTAATCAAGTTCGATCCTTGGGGAACTCTGATGCATGAAGGAAGATTCAAGTGGAGATGGACCATAAGGATGTTGATGATGATAAATTTTTCATGATGAGGTATTTCTAATATTTTATTGTCAGGTATCTAATTAACATATTATTTTTCTACCAAGAAGAATGTTGTAGTATGATAGTTGAGGCAAGTTCAATTCTATGGAATGTATGGAGAATGTTGAGGAAAGAACAATATTTGGTACTTGACAACTATGAAGTCAAGACACACTCATATTTGGATTAAAAGGTAAGGTTGCAAGAAGATAACTTGAAGGTAAAATGAGATCACTTCCTTGAGGAAGATATGATTAGTTGGAAGCCTGGGAAGGCTCAATATAATTATTTCAATGAAATTGAAATGTTGAAAGTGATATGAGAGATTAATGACCTACCTATCATAATATTGAAGAATTTGACTCCATGATACCTCAAAAGGAAGGAGGTTCAATACAATGAGATTTGGAGAAAAGAGGGAGATCGAGAGTTATGAAGAACCGGTAGTTGATACTCTTATGAATATAAGCTTGAAAGCTTGTGGATATGACTTCCCAATTAGAAAGGAAGTTAGGAATCTCCTTTATATTTGAGAGGGAGTTAAGGAGTCTCCTTGAATAGTACAGGGATCTATTCTCAAGTTCAAAGGAGAATAGGGATATCCTCTCTCATTGAGAGGGAGTGATATAGGACATCACATGTGCATTCTTTGCTTCATGTGTCAAGCACTTGACCAAGACTAACAATTGCAAGTCTAAGTGAAGGCCTTAAAGAGAGAATGATAGAGGATTGGCTAACCATCTACAGTTTCCTTGAGGATATAACATCTAAGAAAGGAAAGGGACTGATACTCTTTGAGGACGTGATAGGTATCCAAGATAAGAGTGGGGGAAGAGGACCGATATTCTTTAAGGATTCAAGGCCAAGAATCCATGATAAGGATAGACCTAAATAGGAAATAATTGGTGGACATCTGGATAGGGTATGTTCTTTTTACAGGTAGTGTGGTGTCACACATAAAGCTTCCCAGCATAATTCTCTTGAATAAAGTAGAGCTTATCTAATTAGGCCTCAAAGATAGTGTTGGTTGATCATAATGTTGATGCTTATAGATTTTTTATCAATCTAACTCTTCTTATATGAAATTTTCAAAGGGAGTATTGTCGTTGTACCAATTGGACAATTGTAAATACCTCCCTACTTAAGAGGGAGTGTTGAAGAATGTAACTAGTTTCAATCTTCATAATTGTCATTTGACTCATGTAATGATGTAAATATTATTTGGAGAAAGAAAATGATGTAAACAATTAAAAATAAAATTAATTTTGGAGCATGGATTTCGTGCTCAAGTCATTTTGTCATTAGGTTAAGCATCCATTGATTTCTCCTAGGGTTTGTCATCAGTTAAAATTCATTGTCAATTTGTAAAAGACCCTTGTGGGAACTTGCATCAATAAAATAATAATTTATTTTGTATTTGGAAGTGTCTATATGGCTCCCAAGAATAAGTCAGTGAGTCAACTAAAGTCAGCCTACAGTGGGATTAAAGAGCCACTTGGAAAGCTATATAAAGGAGGAGCTTTGAGCTCCTTAGACACACATTAGATGTATAATTTTGAGTTCTATATGAAATTTGGAAAGAAGGAAGAAAAGTCATAGAAAAGAAGGAGAAGGCTAGAAAAGGAAGGAAGAAGCTTTAGAAGAAATAGAAGGTCTGAAATTTGTCCTTTATTGTCCACAAGTGTGAGTTCCCTAGGGTTGTTAGGGTCCAAAATTGCAGCGAAAGTTGTGGACTGTTTAGATAAGGACAAAACGCTCAAAGATATTGTTTTGTTATCCTTGGAAGAGCCTTGTCTTGTTTTGCAGAAGTAAGGTTGGTGATGAGCCTAAGTATTGCAGCAATAATGCTGCAACTTCCAAGGATAGCAACTTTACTAATCAACCCAGGGTTCATATAAACTTGGAGGTGACAATGCTATATGCACAAGTAGAAGTAAAGGTCCTGCCTGTTGTCACTGTTTGTCTGGCAAGAGAGCCCATGGGTTCCAAAAAAATCTTCTATAGATTCAGAAGAAGCATAATTCTTTGATGGAAGGGGAGAAAACTTATTCTCAGAGAGAGCTACTCTACTGCTGTGATAAATAAAACAACATGAAATGTTAAACTTACACCATAACCTAACTAACCAATTAAACAACTATGCTAAGAAGAATTTCTAAATCAACACTAACCTAATGCTAATTATCTAAGTTGCAAAAGTAAACAGCATCAAAACTAGACTAATGTGTAACAAAGAAACTTAGGCTAAATCGGGTTTCAAGCAGAAAAAGCAATTAGAGGTCGAAATCAGTGAAAGGAAGATGTGAGGGAGCAATAGTACAAAAGAACCATTGGTTCAGTCAAATGAAAGGAAAATGAATGATGGAGATTGGATTGCAGGAGGTTACGTAGATAGATGGGCGAATAGGATTAACTAATAGGATGAATAGTGGAGATTATATCACAACGATTGAGTGAATAGATGAATGAACAGGGTTAACTGGAGGTGGAAGACTGAGAGTAGATTATGGAGGCTATGTCAAGAGATGGATGGACAAGATTAATTGGTAGATGGATGGTGGAGATTAGATCACGGGCAACAGAAACATCCAGAAATGACGGAGCGGTTTTAGTGGGCGGTAAGATGTTTATCACGCCCTCAAAGTTGTAAGTGGTTTTATAAAATTTTGCATAATTAGCCTAATTGGGTGACATGTAGCATGAAGAAACCACTCTCATCACATGACCTTAGGTGGATAACGATCGGACAAAAATCCACATAATATCATGCGATAGTCGTTGGATCTAGCTAGGAAGATCAACAGTGGAGATTTGAATGAGCTAGCTGGAAAGCGTGTGCACGATAGCCATCGAATCTAATGAGACAGATTGATGGTGGGGATTTAAAGTGAAAAAAGTCAGCGTTAAAAGTGAATCAGGTGGTGATTGGGAAGGTTTGTTGGTGATTGAATGGCGAGGAAGCGATGTAGGAGGAATGTGCTGGAGATGGTTTCAAATGAAAATGACAGAGAAAACCATTATGGGTGAACAAATAGCCGCATTAAATAGTGAACTCTATGGCCCATGCGAGAACCAAAGACTGTGTTTTTGGGGTTGCTGGAGGGTCCTTTCCTCAAGTCATGGTCCCAAAGGGACGAAATGAGGTTGAGACACCCGCGCACAACATCATAGTGATATTTTTCCTTTAACTAACCTGTGAACTAAAAGAGGGCATAAATGAAAGTAAACTAAAGCACAACGTAGATGAATAGAACCATAAAGTTGCTTAAGAAAATAACCAATGAAAAACCAGGAATCTATTTAAGCAAATGAACAAGTAAACCAGAAAGCTATTTAAGCAGGTAAATAGAACCAGGAAGCTACTTAAACAAATGAAAATAACAAAACTCTATTGTAGTATAAATGTATAGTAAAGAGGATTTGTTGTTGCTTGGGTTGGGCCCTAACTCAAAAGCTTCATCCCTCGAAGTTAACTCAGAGCTGGCTTAAATAGAACTAATTCTTATTGTAGAAACCATGGATTACAGACAAAACTGTCACTAGTCTTTTCAACTCAGAAATAAAACAGAGTTTTTACAAAATGAAGTCTAAATGCTACTGAGGTCATAAGCCTCTCTATTCATACATTTGAAGTCTCTAATGACTTCCTTCTGATTAGGAAGACTTGGCCTCTAACTCAAGAAAAACTGGTTTGTGTCACTTTCACTTACTCGGTTGTCTTTTAATCTTCAACGTCATGGATGTGTGCACTCTGAACTGATGGTGGGATATTCGAATGGAGGGGTAGTAAATGAGGAGGATTTACCTCCTATAGTTACTCTCCCTTATCCCATTCAAGTCTTTACCAAGGTATTTTCCATAGTTCTTTGCTTTTATCCTTTTTACCTGCATTTTCCTTACTTTTATCCTTTTTTCCTGGATTTCATGCACATTGGACCACAAAGCAACATATCTAACTCTAACTCATTTCATAAACAAAATATAATCAAAAGTATGCAATAAGTTGTGAAAATAGTTGGTTTGAATAAGCTAGAAGGTGAATTAAGGCTAATTAAGGCCCATATAATTGCTCAATGATGAGGCTCATCATCATCCCCCCTACGAAAAGTGTTGCACATCCTTTGAGCAACTTAGGCAATGTCCATGTCCTTCACGGCTCTAGTAGCCTCTATGATTTCCCATGCTTCTCTTGTGGTCTCTTCTTCTTGTTGATAGAAGCCTGCTCCCCTTTCTACTTCTTCCCATTGCCTCTTTTCCTCTTCCTCTTTTCTCCCTTCTAGCATCCCTAGGAGTAGTGGTGGACTGAGTTTTAGGCCTATTCAATTGACCTTCAACCTTTGCATTGATTTCTTATACATAAGTTTCATGTTGAGTGCCTCTCTCAACCTTTGAGAGGAGTGATATTCTCTTAGCTTAAAGCCATGTGGCAGTGTGTTCCATTTCCTTTTGCAGGCATGTTTATTATCCTCTCTTACTAGCCTAAATATATTTTCAAAATTTGAAATTGCTTGCTCTTCAGCAGCAAGATATCTAAGTTCCAGCCGAGGATCATTTGCAATTAGATTATGGGTGTTGATTAGGGCCATGGGATTTGATTGTTCAACTCTGATGAAAAAGAGGTTCATTTTTCTCTTTGGCCAATATTCTTTTCATATCTGCATCCCTTAACTTCTCATGGTTCATCCATGATGCCAAGACCATTAATTGTAGATCTTCTAGCTCTGCATTAGGATCCCAAATATTCATGTCTGTGAGGGCCATATTGTTCAAGTAAAACTTAGCCATTTTAGCCCTATCCTCTAGTGCACTTTGATCACATAGATCAATAACCCTTCTGTAGTCTTGAAATGGCATGGTGCCCCTTTGTCCTAGTGTTTTAATCTAAAATTACAACCATTGTTCTCTGATGTAAGGAGTATAGGATTTAGCTAGCATCCTAAACTGGATGGCCTCCAACGAGAGGCTAGCCATACATGCTAGCTGGTTTTCCTTTTCCTGTAGTTGTCCACTCTATTTTTCTTATCTTCTCCCTTTTGTTGTTCTTTCTCATCTCCATCAGTTTGTTCTTCTATTTGAGCATCATCCTCCTTGTGTTTTAGCATGTTCCTCTGTGTTAGTTTCTTCTTTATTCATCTCATCCCATCTAGCTCTGTATCTTCTTCTTGTTTTTCCTCCTCCTCACTGACAGAAGGACTAACATCATAGATGAGGGGTTTGATGTCATCCTCTGCTGGTAAGTCTCTAAGGACTGGCCATTTTGTAGGGATCCTAAGGTTTTGGAGGGCATCCTCAATGAGGATCCTGATCAACCCATGGTGAAAAAATTGTTTGGAATTTCCTTCCTTTACTTTGTTGTCAGAGTCTATGAGTTATTGCATTAAGAAATAGGGTATGCTAAGTCTTTGGTGCACTGGTGTTCCTACCACAAATCTTAGTTCTTCGAGCATTCTCAAATGGTTGCCATAACAATATTGTATCTATGGACTCTTGCATTCTCTTTTTCCTTATTAAAGTAATTCCTTTTTGCCACCTTTTCGCTTATAAACCAACTACCTCTTAACCTTTACAACTTTTGATCAAATGATGCATATGAGTGAGTGAGCGGGATACTTACCTATGGTCATGATGCCATGTTGCAGTTGTCAAAGATCAGAGGTGCTACAGATGGTTATTCTTCTTCCTCCTCTGCTACTTGTTGATGGTTTATTAGCTTTTGCATGTGTCTATGACTAAAGATTTGATGATGTTGTTGTTGCTATGGATCTATTGGATCTGATGTTGCTATTGCTATGGATCTCTTGGATTTGATGTTGTTTCTGCTTTAGAGCTCTTGGATTTGATGTTGTTGTTGTTGTGGAGCTCCTGGATTACCACTTGGCAATGTTTGGTGTCTCCCTTATAATTTCTTGATCATGTTGCTGGCTAGTGCTATGAGGATGCTATAATGAATGGAAAGAGGTAGTAGGAGTGTATGTGGATGCAGGGATGATGGTAATGGTTGAGGTGATTCTTTTAGAAAACACAATATTCACCTGAATCGAAGCAATGAAGTGAAAAACAACAGAATTGATGAAGGGATGCATGGTAAGGAGTGGAGAAGATGAATATATGTGAGGCAGGGTTCCCTCTAGATCTTCTCTTTGGTCCTTTCTTGTCTTTTTCACCGACCTGCAAATAAAATTTATGTTTTTTCTATATATAATATATATAGAAAACCTAGGCTACCCAGAGTCACCTAGATATATCCGTCAAGGAAGGTTTTCACTCAAGGATCTTCTTTCTCTTTTTCATTTTTTCCAACCTTGGGCCGCCTTATGAGGCTTTCAACCTAAATATGGGACTCAGGCACCTCATGGAGGTTTTCCCCTGAATCCTTATTCTTTTCTTTCTTCCTTTTTCAGTGACCAGATCAGGGAGGAGCTCGAACTTTCTCTACCATCATCATTGTCTTATTGATAATGTCAATGAACTCTTGCTTTGATAAAGGCTTCTTGTACATTTTCAATCAGTGTCCATTAACTAGCAATGGAATGGCTTCTTCATCAATAGTTCTAATTTGCACTGAACCATTGTCATGGCATCTTTCCACCACATAAGGTTCGAGCCA
Source organism: Pinus taeda (assembly GCA_000404065.3). Taxonomy (NCBI): domain Eukaryota; kingdom Viridiplantae; phylum Streptophyta; class Pinopsida; order Pinales; family Pinaceae; genus Pinus; species Pinus taeda. Next base: position 36,879 of record APFE030970004.1, read on the forward strand.
TCTTGTCCTTAGCTTGCTCTTGAGGTCTTTAAACTTGGAATCATATAACAATGCCCAGTCTCCTTCTTGAAATTACTTCTCCTTGATGTTCTTGTCATGCCAAATCTTCCTATGAAGCTGGACTATCTCTGTATGTAGGAGGGCCTACATTCTGAATTCATCCAAGCCATTCAAATGTAACAACCTTTCTTTATGTGCATGTCTGAGATCTAAATCTAGTTGAGCTGCCATCCTCAATTTGTTATATTCAAATTCAATGGACATCACAACCATTTTACCATAGACCATCTCATAGGGTCTAAATCTAGTGGTGATCTTCCATGTTGTATTATAGGCCTAGGTGGCCTCAACTAGTCTCTCTACCCAATCCTTCCTATTGCTTCTCACTACCTTGGTTAAGATGTTATCCAATGCCATATTGGTGGAGGTCCTATGCTTGATTTTATGATGGCTGAGTAGTTCTTCAATCATGCTGGAGGTAAACTGGCTACCTTGGTCTATGACTAGCTCTCTAGGGTACCTAAATTTGTAGAAAATATTCTCCCTTAGGAACTTAGCCACCTTCTCTTCTGTTGTTGCCTTCATTGCCTTGGTTTCAACCCACTTAGTCAAATAATATGTGCACACAATGTTGTGATGTTTTTTCTTTGAAGGAGGATTGATAGGCCCGATGAAGTCCATGCCCCACTTGTCAAATGGCTCGAAAGTCACTTGCGGTTGTAGGGGCATTTCATCTCTTGGAGTAGGCTGTCCCATCCTTTGGCACCGATCGCACTAACTAATATACTTTTTCCCATCCCAATGAAGAGTAGGCCAATAAGGGCCTTCTTGCAACACTCTGAATGCTGTCCTTTTTGCTACAAAGTGACCTCCATAAGTCCCATCATGGTAGGTTAGAAGGATTTAAAAGACTTCCTATTCCCTTACACACCTTCTTAAGATTTGATCTGGTCCAAGTTTGAATAGATTACCCCTAATCCATGGAAGGGGTGCTTTTTCTAACTATCTTGCTCTTTTCTTTGGAGGACAAGTTTGGTGGGAACTATGCTAATACTAGATAGTTTGTTATATCATCAAACCATGGGGAGAGAACTAAAATAGAAAACAAATTCTCATTTGGTGACTGGTCATCCACCATTCCTTCTTCACCTATAGGCAGATTCATTCTAGATAGAAAGTCAGCAACAACATTTTCCTTGCTAGGCTTATCAACAATAGTTAGATCAAATAGCTGTAATAGAAGAAACCATCTTATGATTCTAGCATTAACATTTGGTTTGTTCATTAAATATTTGATTGCAGCATGATCAGTATGCACAAATGTTTGATAGCCTATAATGTAATGCCTAAATTTGTTCAATGAATGCACAACAGCCAGGAGTTCCTTTTCGGCCACAATATAGTTTAGCTCAGCCTTTGATAGGTTCTTACTGGTAAAATAGATAGCATAGGGTAATTTCTCCTCTTCCTGACCTAAGGTTTCTCATATGGCTTTGTGTGAGGCATCAACATGATATGGAAAGGGAGGGCTCAGTTTGGGCCTCTAAGGATTGGTGTAGTGGTTAACTTACCCTTTAGAATGTCTAAGGCCTCTTAACAACTCTTTTACCATATAAACTCAGAATCTTTGGCCAACAATCCAAACAAAAGAGAGGTCAACTTGTTGAAGTCATTTATGATTCTTTGGTAGTATCCAACAAATCCTAAGAAAATTCTAACATCTCTCTGATTTTGTGGAGGTGGGACCCTTTGGATGATTGCTATTTGTTTTGGGTCCACCTGCAGTCCTTGTTGAGATATTGAATGACCTAGCACAGTCCCTTCAGTCATTAATAATTCACACTTCTCTAAACTAAGAGACAGATTCATTTCAATGCATTTGTGTAATACTTTTCCTAGGTTAGTCAAGGATTCTTGGAAATCAGAGCCATAAGGTGTAAAGTCATCCATATAGATTTCTACTACATCATGTATTAATTCAGCAAAAATACCAAGACTACTCTCTAGAAAGTGGCAGAAGCATTGCATAGGCCAAAAGGAACGACCCTATAGGTAAAATTACCCCAAGGACAGGTGAATGTGGTCTTCTCCTTATCTTCTAGATAGATTTGGATTTGGTTATATCCACTGAATCCATCTAGGAAAGAAAATAATTTCTTCCCTGCTAGGCCATCTAGCACTTAGTCAATGAAGGGTAGGGGAAAATGATCCTTCTTTGTGGCTTTATTCAACTCCCTATAATCAACACAATTCCTCCACTTGCCATTTTTCTTGGGAGCTAACACTAAAGGAGAGACCCACTCCCTATCTGAGATAGGGTAAATGAATCCTGCATCTAGCACTTTTTGCAGTTCTTCTTTGACTGTCTTTAAGAGCTAGAGTCATCCTCCTCTGTGGTTGCTTGACTAGCCTACAACCTTCTTTGATGTATATGTGGTGAGTGCACACTAAGGGGTGTACTCCCTTTATTTCTTTATAACTCCTAGCGAAGGCTTCTAGGTTCTCTCTCAACATGTGGCATAACTTTTCCTCTCCTAAAGCACAAAGACATGGGTTAGTGTTCAAAGTCTTCTCTGTGACAAATTCTATGGTTTTGACATGGAGTGGGTTGGAATTGGCCAAGCATAAGTCAATTGGATGATTGTTTTGGGCTTCCTTTACTTCATCTTCTAATTGCAGTGAACTAGGAATTGGACTTTGGAGTAGGTGTTCAATTAAGTTAGCCTCATCTTGTTGTCCTCCTCCTATGGTTGTTTCAAAAGCATAAAGTTGGGAAAAATAAACTTCATCTTCTTCCTCCTCCCTTAACCATAAAGGTAAATCATTCTCTAGGGTAGGTTGAGCAAGAAGGTATAGGACTAATTGTTTGGACATGTGCCCATTCTTGATGGTCATATTCCCGGCTTGGTAGTTAATTTAAGCATCAGTTGTGGCCAACCATGGTCTCCCCAAGATGAGAGGGTAACCATTGAGCTTAGCCTTAGGCTAGAGTACTAGGAAATCTGCAGAGTACTCCCAGGAGTCAATGGAGACCATCATATCCTCCACAATTCCCTCAATGGTGACTGTGGAACAGTTTGTAAGTTGCAGAACTGTTGTGGTCTTCCTTAATGACCCTTGGAGGTTGAACTTGAGCATGGTGTCCTTAGTCATCACTTTAATGGAAACCCCAAGATCAATCAGAGTGTGTGGGATAATGGTGCCATTGATGTGCACATCTACTACAGGGCTTTGAGGGTCTAAATATTTTGGACATATTACCTGACCCAACATTAAGTCTGACAATTGCCCAATGACATTAATGGTAGGGGCATCCCTTTTTCTTCTTCCTGGATGCCTGAAGCACTACTCCTTAATCAACTTATTGTAAAAAGGGACATCTTTGATTTCTTGGAGAAGGGGGATCTTTACACATAGGTTTTTCAATTCTTCGAGAAGTTTAGTTTCTTCTGGGGTAGGATGGAGTGGTTGGGCTAGTCTTTTAGGAAAGGGTGGATTTACTTTAAGACTACTTTCCTGTCTTTCTTCATCAACCTCCCTATGTGGAGAGGGAGGTTGGTTTTCTAGGAGAATTCTCCCATATCTTATGTTGATCTCCTGAATTTCTATAGCATAAGCTGGGTATGATGTCTCTCCATTATATGCTTGTTAAGCCTGCCTATTGTTTGGGTTTGGATTTGGATGGGCAGGCATATAGGGTTGCTTAGGTGAAGCAGAGTGTAGGAGTTGTGGTTAGTTAGGTGGTGGAGGAAGTAGGGTTGGAACAGTGTTCAATTGGGGCCTCCAACCTTGGGGTGGTGTATTCCACTGATGTTGTGGCTGAACATAAGGTTGAAATGATTGGTTGGCTGGCTGGGATTGATATTGAGATGCATATGACCAAGGAGGGGGTGTATACCAGGAAGGATGAGTAGGGGGTCCCTAAGAAGGTATAGTTGTGGCTTGGTTGGGGTTGTAGTATGCATGGGATGGCCTTTACATACCCTACTAGTATGGTGTAAGCCTAGGAGGTCTCCTTTGGTTGATGTAGTAAAGCTGCTCAGTGACCCCTTCAACTCCTTGATATACAACTTTCAATTGAGTCCAGGTACAGAAGGGCACTTGTTTGTGGAGTGGTTTTCTTCACATACTGAGAAAATCTTAATACAATTCAATGGACATTCATTCCTAGGATGCCTCCTGGTGCATCTAGGACAAAAGATGGCTAAGGCTCTCTCTGCTTCCTCTTCCTTCCTTTTAATGTTCATTGTGTCTAATTGCAAGGCAAGGGTTTGCAACATATCACTTTTGAAGTCTTCCAGCATATTTCCAAATTCACCCTTGATGGATAAGTTAAAGGATGATGTACAAGCCATAGGTTGACTACCCCTACCATTCTTCCTGGCTGACCTAGAATGGTTTCTAAAGAAAGTTTTGATATCCTCATAGAGTAATCAGTAGACATCTCCTCCTGCTACCATATGTAAGGTATCTAAAATATATTCCCTTACTCCTCTAATTAGGACCAGCTTTAGTGACTCAAGGTCAAGTGTGCACTTAGCCCTTTTATAACTAAGCTAGAATCTTTCTTCATAGTCTTCTAGGGATTCATCCTGGTCTATGGTCATCCTAAACATCTCTTCTTTAGTATCCTTTGACCTACAATAGTCCCTATATTTGTTGTTAAAAGTTTTTTACATCTAAGCCCAAGTTATGATGCTATCTCCAGGTAAACCCATGAACCAGTGTAATGCTACATCCTTGAGGGTAGATGGGAATAGTTATAACTTTTTCTCATCATCTGTATAGTCATAGGTTCGGCATATAACATCAAACTAAAATAAGAAAGTGTTAGGGTCCTCTATGGTCACGCCATGGAAATGAGGTAGAGAAGAGGGCTTATATTCTTCATCTTAGTGCACCCATTGGTTTCCCTAATGGGGAAGGCATTCTCAATTATCTTTCTATCTCCCCTATCATTTTGGTTTCTAGCCATTGGTTCAGTAGGAATGGTTTCTTCCTCTTCTTCTTCTTCTTTAAGTTCCTCAAATAGGTAAGGTTGCTCACCTAAAGGGTCTTCTAATTCACCATCACCGAAGAAGAGAGAAGGTTGCCTATTGGATGCAGTGGCAGTATTTGACAACAATTTCCCTGAATTGTCCCTAATCCTATGAGTGATGAAAGGAAATGTTTTTGGGTGGGTTTTTGTAAGATTTTACTAAAGCTAGAAAGTACTTACAGAATGGAAAGGAAAGCAGATAATGACAACTTGAAATAAAGAAAGAAACTCGATTACTTTTGTGAAAAACTAATGGAAGAGAACTGAGGATAAGAAGTAGAAGAAAAGAAAGTTGAAGACTAGAAATAGAAGAAAGTAGTAGTTACTTCTACTTAGACACTCCCCGCCAACGGCGCTAAAAAGTGATGAGCCTAGGTATTGAAATAATAATGCTACAACTCCCAAGGATACCAACTTTACTTATCAACCTAGGGTTCATACAAACTTGGATGTGACAGTGCTATATGCACAAGTAGAAGTGAAGGTTCTGCCTGTTGTCATTGTTTGTCTTGCAAGAGACCCCAGGGGTTCCAAGCCAAACTTCTATAGAGTCAGAAGTTCAACTTAATTCTTTGATGGAAGGAGAGCAAACTTATTCTAAGAGAGAGCTACTCTACAGTAGTAATGAAGAAAACAGCATGAAATGCTAAACTTACACCATAACCTAAATAACCAATTAAACAATTATGCTAAGAAGAATTGCTAAATCAACACTAACCTAATGTTAATTATCTAAGTTACAGAAGTAAAGAGAATAAAAAATAGACTAAGGTGTAACAAAGAAACTCAGGCTAAATCGGGTTTCAAGCAGAAAAAGAAATCATTGGTCGAAATCAGTGAAAGGAGGACGTGAGGGAGCAACAATGCATAAGAACCATTGGATCAATTAGGTGAAAGGCAAATGAACGAAAGAGATTGGATCGCAGGAGGTTACGTAGATAGATGGGTGAACATGGTTACCTAATAAGATGAACGGTGGAGATTATAACGTGACGGTTGAGTGATAGATGAAGGAATAAGGTTAATTAGAGATGGACGATTGAGATTATATCGCGAAGGCTAAGCCAAGAGCTGGACAGGAAAGATTAATTGGCAGATGGATGACAAAGATTAGATCGCGGGCAAAAGAAACACGCAGAAATGACGAAGCAGGTTTAGAGGGCAGTAAGTTGTTTATCGTGCACCCTCAAAGTTGTAAGACGTTTTCTAAAATTTTGCAGAATTAGCCTAACTGGGAGAAACATAGCATGAAGAAACCACTCTCATTGTGTGCCCTCACGTAGATAATGATTGATATAAATCCACATGATCGCCATCGGATCTGGCGAGGCAGACCAATAGTGGAGATTTGAACGAGCTAGTTGGCGAGCGGGTGCATGATAATCGTTAGATTTGATGAGGTAGATCGACGGTGGGGATTTAAACTGCAAAAAGTCAACGTTAAAAGTGAATCAGGTGGTGATTGGGAAGGTTTGTTGGTGATTGGATGGTGAGGAAGCGATGTAGGAGGAATGTGCTAGAGGTAGTTTCAAAGGAAAATGACAAAGAAACCCATTATGGGTGAATAAATAACTACATTAAATAGCAAACTCCATAGCCCATGCGAGAACTAGAAACTGTGTTTATGGGGTTGCTAGACGGTCCCTTCCTCGAGTCATGGTCCCAGAGGGAGGAGATGAGACCGAGACACTTGTGCACAACCTGATAGTGATATTTTTCCTTTAGCTAACCTATGAACTGAAAGAAGGCATAAATGAAAGTAAACTAAAGCACAACATAGATGAATAGAACTAGATATTTGCTTCAGTAAATAACCAATGAAAAACCATGAATCTATCTAAGCAAATGAACAAGTAAAACAGAAAGCTATTTAAGCAAGTAAATAGAGCCAGGAAGCTACTTAAACAAATGAACAGAACAGAACTCTATGCTAGAATAAATGTATAGTAAAGAGGAGTTTTGGTTGCTTGGGTTGGGCCCTAACCCAAGAGCTTCAACCCTCAAAGTTAACTCAGAGTTGGCTTAAACAAAACTCATTCTTATTGTAGAAACCATGGATTACAGAGCAAACTGTCACAAGTCTTTTCAACTCAAAAATAAAACAAAGTTTCTACATAATGAAATCCAAATCCTACTGTGGTCTTAAGCCTCTCTATTTATACATTTGAATTCTCTAACGACTTCCTTCCCATCAGGGAGGCTTGGCCTCTAACTCAAGAAAAACTGGTTTGTGTCACTTTCATTTGCTCAGCTAACTTCGTTTAGTCTTCAACATGATGGTTGTGTGCACTCCGAATTGATGGTGGAATATTCGAATGGAGGGGTAGTAAATGAGGAGGATTTACCTCCTATAGTTACTCTCCCTTGCCCCGTTCAAGTCTTTACGAAGGTCTTTTCCATAGTTCTTTGCTTTTATCCTTTCTACCTACATTTTCCTTTCTTTTATCATTTAGTCCTACATTTCATGCACATTAGACCACAAAGCAACATATCCAACTCTAACTCATTTCATAAACAAAATATAATCAAAAGTATGCAATAAGTTGTGAGAATAGTTGGTTTGACTAAGATAGGAGGTGAATGTTTAAGGCCAATTAAGGCCCATATAATTGCTCAATGATGAGGCTCATCAGTTGGTTAGCCATCTTGGTTTTAGGTAAGATCCCCAATTCAGGGTTTGGTCTTCGAAGTATTCTTTGAAACCGATTCTATAAGAAGATAAATTCTTTTGGGTTTCCACTTGGATGGATTATTCCCTAGCTTGGATCCTATATCCCATGTTCATGTGATCTTCATTGTTTTTATTTTGGCATTGATTTGATGATAAGAACATAATCACACAAAAAATAAGAACAATATAATGTCACAAATAATGACAAAGCAAGGAAAGGTGAGTTAACATCTTTCTCTAATGAATTTCCAACACTGCCACCATTTCCCCCTTCCTGTTTAGAAGAGAAAAACATGTTCCATCATTACAATGATGTACTCCAATTGATAATTGGTATCTTTTTTCTTCGAGAGGTGACATATGGACTTCACTCTCCATGCCTTCACCCTCACAATAACCCTCTTTATTTGTTATGGTCTTCAACTTCCAAACACAAATCTATGCAATAAGGATGATGGTTAGGCATTCCTTATATAACCATTCTCCATGCTTACCTTACCCCACCAATCCATGTATCCACTTGTTAACTTCAATGCATTGTCTTGTCATATTCATACCATTGTCATGACATTCAATATCTAAATTAACATCATTGAAATTTTGTACCCCCACCATCAAAACTATGAACCTTAATCATGCTTACTTCTCCTCACTTATGAAGATGAAGATGACATTTGTCTACTCCTTCCCACATTTACTAATTGAGAGATAGAACCTCCAGTTTCCCTAGACAACATCAACAACCATACTATTTAGCCATAAGTTTGAAAGGGCCCAGTTTCCCTGACATTGATGACATGAGGATGTTGAGTCACCATACAAATAAATGTGTCTCCAGGATCGTGAGGCATGAACATATGCTGACATGAGGATGTCGAGTCACCCACTTGTTTATTCCCCCACTATTACCTCTTGATCTGATCGATTACCTAACCTTTTATTACATGCCTCATGGTAGAGGATTATAGATACCATTGTAATCGTCCTCAGCCAATATTCCTTGTTCCAAGGAGAATCCCATAATAGCTAATGCATTTTCTTTAGAATTCAGTTGCCTTTTGATGTGATAAAACTCAAGTGTCTTAAATTTTCCAATTTGTATTCTTATCGTTTAGAGAATTGGAAGTTGAACTAGGCTTAAATTCCCTTTGAGTTTAATCACTTGTTGGATGACTATCATGGAGTCTCCAAATATCATTAACTATTGAATTTTCCTTGATATAGCCAACTCTAACCCTTGCCACAAAGCTAAAATTTCATCTTGGTTATCAATGGTGCTCCCCAAGCCCCAAGTGTAATATATCTCAATTTATTTGCAAAGGCAATAGATAACCCTTCCCACTCCTACCTCCCCTAATCTAATTATCAATAATTATTAGGTCGAATTATCAATAATTATTAGGTCGATGGTAGGGATTTAACCTCCATTAAATATTATTAGATAACATACATAGTACAATAAATAAATAATTAAAATGTATCTAGTTAAAATTATGAGTTAATTAATTTGTATAATTTTTTTTTAATTTTAATATTTTTATAATTATTCTAAATTAATAATTATTTATATTTATTAACTAATTTAACTTATATATAATTATGATAATATTATATTTTTAAAAAATTAAATAATTTTTTATTTATTTATTCACTCATCAAATTTTAAAATTATATAAAAATAAATAAATAAATATTAAAATATATAAATAAATAATTAAACATTACAAATTTCATATGTATTCTAATAACCATTAAAAAACAAATCGGTTGTTATAATCTTAATTGGGAAGAGAACACATAAGAAATAAACTTTAGAAAAAACATAAATTTTGCAAGCTTGAATTATTACTTTAAATGTTAAGAAATATACTTTACAGAAACATAACTAATACAAACCTGAGTTATTATTTTAAATCTTCCTCTAAAAGAGACATTAAACGTGACATTTGCATTGCGAGTTAACTTTCTAAAAATAAAACGCTTGTGTGTCAGATAGCAAGTCACCGGAAACTACCTTCATAGATACCAACGTTTCTCCACATACGCACCATGGTATTATAAAATTTATATGTTGTCGGGCACCATACTTATTTGGCGCATTATGTGTTGTAGAAATTATTAAAAGATTAAACAAGATTTTATTATTGACTCATCGTTATCGTATTCATATTTATTTAAAACTATATAAAAAATACTTCCGGACAGTCAATATATGACCGAGAGCCATCTTACCGAGACGTGCCGGTGAGTGGACAGAATAATAAATAACAACTCACATAATCTTTTTCTTCATTATTTTAATAGCCCGCGAGAGCTACAAATAGGCTTTAATGGAGCTGAATCCTTTTCACATATGGCGGAGAATTTAATAAGGCCATTATGTATATAGCCGGCTTGAAGGATTTTCATTTAGAAGAGGATTTTCCAAGCCTAAGGTTTATTTGCTGCATAGCAATGCGCAGGCAGTACAAATCGCCTGAACTGTTATGAGCAACGATAGGAGGCCACGGATTAAGATGCATGTGTATACGTCTTATGACATAGGTTGAGCTATGCGATTCTCCGAGGTCCAGAGCCGGCCTGGTGCTTAGGTTTTCTTGATTGGTACTGAGGTTACGACTTCGAATCCCATGGGGAGCAAAGAGAAAAGAAACAGATTGCTGAAACTGATCATGAAGACATGGCGTCGACCTCGTCTGGCAGTGCCTAGGACCACCAGATCGCTTACGACCTCGTCGATGATGATGACGCCCCTCAATAAACTGTGCCGCTGCCGTTCTTGGCCCGATAGCGACTGGGCGGATAGCGACCGGAATGACACCGTTCCCGAAGGGTATTTCGCAGCCTACGTCGGGGCCGATCGCGCCCGCTTCGTGATCAAAACGGAATCAGTTAACCACCCTCTGTTCCGGAAGCTGTTAGAGGAAGCGGAGAACGAATATGGTTTCGACTTCGCGGGCCCTCTCACTCTGCCCTGCGACGTCTCCGTTTTTCGCGGGATTATGGACACCTTGAATAACGTTTATGGCGGTGATGCATCTCCGAATGACGGCGACGACCGCCTGTGTCTCCTCAGCCGCAGGGATCTGGATATTCTGAACTAAATTAGCGTGTCTATTCATAATCATCTCTAAATTTTAGCTCAGATAGATTAGGTGGTTGTTTGCAAAAAATTATTTGTTTTTTTTGTTGTTAATACTAATAACGATGAACCACACTAGTTGGTTCGAAACGCATCGACAAATGATCAATTATTTAATTTCGCCAAAAAATTTCTAAACAAATAATAATATTGTCAAAAATCTTTGATCTTACCTCAAAATGTTTTGGTAAATGATTAGTTTTTTCTAATTATGTGGATTCTAAGAAATAAACAATTAATTTTTCTAATTAATTATGTGAGTTCAAATTGCTCCTTTTGGCCTTGGCAATACTTCCCAATCCAAAGCTTGCACTATTTTCAAGGTTGATCATGCTGAGAATTACTATCGTGGTGTGAATTGCTCTTCATCGATCTCCTTCAACACTCTTGCACTTGGCCTCTCATGGACGTCCCTCCACTTTTGATAACAACTCTCTTAGTTTCGCTCTATTATTTATCCTTTTATTTCGACGAATTTTATCAATTGTGGGTTCATTGGTTTCTAGACTCGGATTTCCTTCTCGGGGTTTATAGCAAAGGTCTATCTTAATCAGTGCTCTACCTTCTTTTGCTAATTTTGATATTTTTCTAGGTAATTTTTTCAGCATATGTTCGTTGTTTTAATTTTTTTGTCTTTTCCATTTTTTCCTTCACCTCAAATTATCTTTCCAGTTGAGTTTATAATTTTCTCATTTTCATATTCTTATTTTACTTTCTTCTTGTTTATTTGGTTATCTATCCCAGTTTGTCATTGTCCTCCCTCAACCCCTCTCCCTCCTAGTCATCCCTTCATCTTAGCCTTGATTTTGGTGCACCTTTCCACTATTCTCCAACCTTCTCCTTGTGCAACTATGTCTCATGCTAAACAAACCATCAAACATACGTTTGTCATTGTCCTCCCTCAACCCCTCTCCCTCCTAGCCATCCCTTCATCTTAGCCTTGATTTTGGTGCACCTTTCCACTATTCTCCAACCTTCTCTTTATGCAACTATGTCTCATGGTAAATAAGCCATCAGACATAGAGGTAGTAGGTGGGGGTACTCTGTTTCTACCTAAACTAGATAGATTGCTACATTGCCTCTACTTCCCAACTCTGTAGTCAAGCCTAAGCTCATGCTTCCATGGCTTAATATCAAGAAATCATTCTTGAACTAGTCCAACAAGAAATTGAACAAGTGGAAGATGAATTGTGCCATGACCATCATTTTACTCCTAATCCCCTTGTTGATGCTCTATTTGTGATTGGATCCCTAATACAGGGACTTCTACTGTGTCACATTTTCCCTCATATATGCAAGTAGTTAATGTTTATTAGCACACTAAAATGTTCATTGGACAAGTCCTCATTAATGGTGCAGAAACTGAATACGATAACTATATTAGATTGGCAAAACTGGAGGAAAAAAATGATAACATAGACTGCAAGTTGACTATTCTAGTGAGGAAATCAATAGATACTCCTTCGTGAATGGGGATGGTAACTAGCCAACACAGATGTTTAGAGATTGTGACGACACACTGATATTTTATTTACAATTCTAATAATCTTCTTTTTTTGGTCACATGCATATATGTCAACCTATGGATCAACCAGCATGTTCATATGAGTTTTATTTACAATATTCTCTAGTTAGAGGAGTTCTTAGCAATCTCATCACCCTTAACTTATGCTACTAGTCTCATTTCCTTTCAGGTAGAGAAAAATTATGGTCCATGTAATGTTCTTTTGAAGTAGTGCAAAGTTCCTAACTCAAAGAAAAAAAAAATATCTCCTTACTAATTATATAGCTCCAACTAATTTTTTTTTATAGATTTTTATCTTGTTTTATAAAATAATGATAATGAGTTAGTATATGTAACTAATAACAACTAATATTATTTGACAATAAAATTATGATATCTATGAGAACTAATAATATTAATTACTAATTACAAACAAAATATCCATAAATCAAAAGAAGAATATTGAAATATTGAAATGGGAAAGTGGTAGATATGGTTCAATACACATGTATTATATTTCCGAAAGTTACAATAAAATTTTTAATATATCCAACCATCATATTATATATACTTTAGACATTCTATAAAATTATTGTATAAGTTAAAAAGTAAAAAAATTAATTGTTATAATACTATTCTTGACAAATTAATAATTATTAAAATTAACAATATTAATTATTCACAAAACATTAGCTCACGGGGCTTTGGATTGACGGTGAATGAGTGTATTGTTAAGGCAATCTTTACGATAAATCACTTGTTCAAATCCCTATAAATACTTACCTAAAAAATATTCACAAAATATATATATCTTATGACACCAATATTTATTAATCATAAAATATCCATAAATTATAACATCAACATTAAAATAATATAAAAGTTATTAAAAATTAAAAAATTATATAATTAGAAGTAGAATTTATAGAAAGAAAAATATTGGTACTTTATAATAATAAATATGCTTTAAAAAATATAGCATAAATATTTTTAACTTGTTATTCCAAAAGAGACACTAAACGTGACATTTTGCATTGCTGGCTGACTTTCTAAAAATAAAACGTTACGGTGCCATCCATCTCATCCGATAACTAGTCAACGGAAACGACGTTTATAGATACATGTGTTTCCCCGCATAAGCGCCATGATATTACGTAATATTATATAATTTATATGTCGTTGTGCACCATATTTCTATGGCACATTATGTGGAGTAGAAATTATTAAAAGATTAAATAATTTTTATTATTAAATCAGGTTGTTATTTTAAATTATATATAATTGTCGTTGATATATGTGAATAAGTATATATAAATTATATGC